>JAHZNP010001106.1:0-26367 GCA_020615345.1 Triops cancriformis
GCAAATTACGCAACTTTAAGGTTCAAGGTTCGTTGAGAAGGATAACAACATCATACTAAACCGAAACGTACTTTCGGACAAAACACTACAAATGTACCGTGAAGTCGCGTACCTCTAGCACAGTTTTACTCATTTGCACATGGAACAGCTGATATGCGCAGGCCCGTAGCCAGGGTGTTTTACGGGTGTTTACCCCCCCCCCCACACACACACAACCACCACCACAATTTTTTTAATAACGACAAGGAGAATGTGCGAATGTCCAAATAATTGCATACCAAAATCCCCACCGAACCAAAATCCTGGATACGGCCCTGGATACGCGTCTTATCCAACATAGGTATTCTCCTTTATTATTTGCAAATACGAACTTGCAATTTAGAAGAAGAAATAAATAAAAAAATCGAAATTTCTGAACTTCCCTCAGTCTGTGGAAAAGCGCTCGCCAATGGTGAACGCCGTTCTTCGGATTCATGACGATTCACTTCCAAATAATTAGGGTGGATTTTCTTAGCTAATCATATTGATACTTAAAAATTGACATGAAAGCTTATAGCTTAAGTAGAATGTAGATCTGAAGCATCGGCGTTTTTTAATTTTCCTTCTTTTATTCCTTTAACAAAACGTAAAATTTGCATTTGAATCTCCTTACAAAACAACAATAAGAACCTGTAAAGTTGGTAAAAGGGTATAGGGAAGACTTACGAGAAGACAAATTACGATAGAACATAAAGTAGAAAGCTGGAAAATGGCAAGTACTTGCAACTTTTTTCCCTACATCCAGAAGCCGCTACGGGCACCGGGAGCGGTTAACATAGCTAACATTCCGCGGTTATTCCCGTTAGGGAATGTCATGTACCTCTCGAAGAGCGCAATTATTTTTTTTTAAATTGATAATTCTTCGGTTAATACTCAAGTAAGATCTTAAGTGGCATCACTCTAGCTCCACGGGATCTATGTGCCGCTCGAAATGGGTTGGTATCATTACAATTCTAACAGAAAAAGTTTATAATACAAAAATTTATATCCATATATATTGGGTCTTTCAATGGGTCCATGCACCTTTTTAGCGAAAGTGTCAAACGAATTTTTCTGTACGGAACGTTTTTTTCAAAATTATTTGGACTATTTTGTTCGATCACTTAGACCCAACGATGAAAAGATTCCCTTGTCCAAGAACATCTTCTATTTTTGTGCAAAAGACTGATCGAGGTGCTTTTATATGAAGGGTTGTGATTTCGAGACCAGGTCTCGGTCTCGAGTGCCCTAAGGTCTCGGTCTCGTCTGGGTCTCGGGAAAATTTGTAAAGTCTCGGTGTCGTCTCGGTCTCGAAAATTTTAGCCCGGTCTTCATCTCGATCTCGAAGGTCATGATCTCGAGACCTATCTTTCATTACTTGAGACCTTAGGCGAAAAGCTCCGATTTCCCGTAGCCCACCCCATTTTGCCAACGTCGGGTGCGAAACTGCTATTCAAGGCGAGGTGCTAATTGCCCCCAGAAGACACCTTGGTCAAGTTTTGCGCATTGGTAAAGCCATAGAGATACCATAGGTAAAAAGATGACAAGCCTGTATGAGGCTTGTCCGAGGGAAATTGAAGGAAAAGGAAGTCTTTCCGAGTGGAAAAGTTAGAAAAGTTTCTGATTGGCTGAAACCAGGCTGAAGTGCGCATGCGCAAGCGGTGTGAGCTAGGCATAGAGGTATGTCTATGGTTTTCGTAGTTCCCGCGATATGGAAGGCAGGACTCGCACAGCTCTGGAACAGCCCATTCCTCCCGAGAGACCAGCCTGGAGGCTCAGAAAGCTCGGACAAGAAGGTCATAAGAAAGTGATCTTTTGTCATCTCTATAGGATAGTACCTCTATGGGTAAAGGCGGCCGCACTCACCACGATTTTCTGCGCAAGTTTTGCGTCCGGCTTTCACAATAATCCTATGCGCTGAAGAAAATGCAGTGTGTGCGAGCTCCTAGCAGGGGCAGAAAATGCTCCCTTTGGAGCGTGCTCCAAGTTGAAATATTTTTAACTTTTCTGCCGCAAGTTTTACCTCGCTGGGGACAGATCCCAATGACCTGCGGTGTGTGAGCGTAACCTGCGCAATTTTACTAATGAGTCAGCCAATCAGAACTAACCACCACTTTTACCGCCTTCTGTTTGAAAGTAAAAAGCTTTATCAGTAGAATTAATACATTGGATACTGCATTCTGGGGCCCTGCGCGGCCGTAGGCCGTGCGCGTCTGTTTTTCTGCATTCTGGGGCCCTGCTCGGCCGTAGGCCCTGCGCGTCTGTGTTCCTTCATCCTGGGACCCTGCGCGGCCATAGGCCCTGCGCGACCGTAGCCCCTGCGCTGCTGCTTGGTCCGGCTAACCCCAAGCCTCATTTTTTATTTTTATTTTGAAATGTAAATAATGTCGCTATGTTGTAAATAAAGAAACCGTTTTATAATTCGCAACTGTATTTATTTTCAGGAGTTTTAACATCAATACTCAATCGTACAATGTTTCCTTCATCCATACAAAATCGATAGAAACGCTTTTTCTTCATTTTTAAGGCAACAGATAAATTAGGGAAAAACTTTTTTCTTCCATAAAAAACTCGGATGGAAAAGTAAGGGCTACAGTTTTTCCATCAGCAAGAACAACGCCTCCATGCTCAAAGGGGATTTCTACTCGATATCCTTTACGTAACATGTCAATCAATAATCTTTTCTCGTTTACATCATACTCGAGATAAAAAACCACATCTTCTTTACTTTCACATAACATAATGGAATAAGGAAGATCGTGAGCTTCATACGGAAAGGAAATTTCCACGTGGGATCCACAGCAATCGTATTTTTGCAATAGTTTCATGTGATAAGCCAAAGCTGGCGGTGCTCGCACATCAAATAGACCCAAAGAAACCACATGATTCGCTAGTACTCTGCTAGGTAATAGCATCGAACACTCGTTTTGCAAACTGCCTGATAATGCCGCATAATACTCCATAGAATAGCACCCGCACTCGTCTTCTCCACCATTAAGCTTCTCCGATCGCGGCGAACTCATCTTTATACTTTCTGAAATGCAGGGAAACTAGTCGTTGTTGCAGTCGCTGGAATCGAACTGGTACGAGTAGGAAAATCTCGGGCTAAACCACATCCAAGCAAACTCTCCAGACCCAAACGTACAGGAACAAACGTGCGCAGAATCTCATTTAACACCATCGATGTACTTACAGTATTTAAACCCGAACCGCGTATCTGACAGGAAAAGATACTTCCTGTAATGATAAACACGATTTAGATCTTGTACATGATGACGCTGTAAAATTAATAAAACTTACGTTAACACCACCCGGGCGCACAATCTCGACTCAGCTCAAAGTCAGGATCATATTCTGCTGCTTGTACTACCGTTTCGCGAGTTACATATCGCGTAAACGGAATATTGGCAGCTTGAAACGGGCTTTTGCAGTCACAGTAATTGTTTACTGCTTGCCCGGTCTTATACCATCTTAGAAGATGTTTGCGTAAACTGATGTTTGTAGAACAGCACGCAACATATTGACAGCTAGACGTCTGGACGTAAAAGTTAAAATAACTTCCACTTCTTTGACCTGTTTCGAACGTCCTCACATTACTAACCTTGCTTATATAACCGTAAACTGGCTTTTTACAGTCGAAATTTCTAGTCGTAATGGATGAAATGTCGAATTGCACCGTATTTATACATTTTATAATGTAAATATCCGTCAAACCGGTAACTGCATACACATATCCGTTTTGTAATTTACGCTATTTTACGAACAGCTGCAGAATCCTATCGTTTAACGTTTTAGCTTATTTTACCTCGCGCGTAAGTGTCAATACACAGCTGATTATCTGGATGAAAATCCTAGCGTATAATATGAAATAGCTTGTACACTTTATATAAATAGGTCACCTAATTCTTTTGTTCACGGTAACGTACATTACAAAATTTTAGAGGGAAATGTTTAATGCTAGAGAATTCTTTATTTGTACAAGTGTAAGTTGCTTGAGCAACTTACGTTATTGTGCGCTCCGAGTAGAGTAGGTTATTTATTTTAACCATCATATGTGAAATATAGGAGAAGTATATAAGATGAGCTAGTCATAGGTAAAATTTTAGAGGGAAATGTCTATTGCTAGGGAATTCTTTATTTGTAGAAGTGTCATTGCTTGAACAGATTACGTTATTGAGCGCTCCGAGTAGCGTAGGTTATTTATTTTAACCTCCATACGTGAAATATAGGAGAACTATATAAGATGAGCTAGTCATCGATAAAATTTTAGAGGGAAATGTCTATTGCTAGGGAATTCTTTATTTGTACAAGTGTAATTTGCTTGAACAGCTTACGTTATTTATTTTATTTATAGGTTATTTATTGTAAAATCCATATGTTAAATATAGGAGTGCTATATAAGATGAGCTAGACGCTTTTTTATCAGAATTTGCTCAGGCTTAGAGATAACGTCGACTTCCAAACGTAAGCTACGCTTGAAATCCTAGTCTGAGGCACATCCACTGAGCCAGCTTGGGTGAAAAAAAAATTTGGGTGAAAAAAAGTAAATTTGGTAAATTAAAAAAACCGACCAAAGTAACTTTCGTTGCTAGTTCTGACAACGAATTTCCGAGTTTGTCCACCGAAAATGTCGGGAATCTGGCTATGTCTAGCTCAGTCGTTGTTTTATTTAGTATTGATCTCGTATTAATAATTTATCTTTCGTAAATGAATAGGCATTTCTCTCTTGTAGAGTAAATAATTGGACCAAATGCCCGTAACAACCGGTTCTGACATCGACATCTCAAGTTTTGCCGTCGAAAATGTTCAGAATTTTGCCAACATTTAGCGAAATAACCGCAAAAAGTTATGGAAAACTAGAAAGTAATAAAACTGACTACACTTTGACTGGATGTTCTGTCGTTATAACGCCTGATTTTACCCCTCGAGGAAATGGAACATGATACGTTTCCTGACGGAAATTAAGGATTAGTCTTTAAAATGCAATAATACATACAATTTAACTTGTGTTGTAGGTTCCAGCGTTATAGTGACTGTTTCATGGTGTGGAAGATGAATACGAACCATCTTCAGGGAAATTGGTGATTCTTTACAGTGTAATAATGTATTTAATTTTATTTGAATTGTAGGTTCCAATGTTGAAACCGCCAAACTTCACAACAGAGAAAATGAAATCTTGAATGCTTAAACGGCTGGGTACGGGTACTATTCCATTTCGAGTGTGCCAGGGAATCATGAATTGTTGTTCCAACATGGTGCGCTATGGGTAACTTGTTTTACAGTCAGTCATATCTAAATATATACAAATGTTGTGTATTTCTAAGGAACAAGAGAAGGCGAACTTGCAAGATTATTCCTTGTAGTGGCTTAGGCCTTCGCACTTCCGATGTTATTTGACACGGCGTGGATCGCTTTCGCTTACGAAGCAAGTTCTGTACGAATTGTACATTACGTGTTTGTCCGAGTATTGTTTTCAAAGATTGTTGTTAAGTACGGCGTAGAGCCTTGAAAGCGGTTTCTGAATCGTACATGTGAAAAACACATCCATTTCTGCGCGGTTCCACCAATTTCTGTTAAGTCTGTATTCTTATAAAGCATTGGCACAAGAGAAGGAATCAATGTATCAAGAAAGGGAAATACTTTTACAAGTGATCCATATAGCTATGAACCCATTTTCACTGTCGAAGGTGATTATTTTGAAAATCCTTCTTTCGAGTAATTCTGCATTTGCAGTTTGAAGCTGCATTGAAATGAGGTTGGATTGACATATTAACAGTTTACTGGTTTGTACAGGTGAAATTATTCAACATGTCGATCTTGGAGACATAATCAGGTGATCTGTGCTTGTTTCTGAAATAGATTTTCTTTTCACTAGTATATCACCTTCTTATCACAACAAAAATTATCAACGATTTGTCTAACTTAGCCTGAAACTAGGCACCGGTTACGTTCAGGTCGTAATACAGCGTTTCAGTGTTAATTGCAATAGAGCTACTGGACAGGTTAGATACAAATTTCACGAGAACATGAGGTGCAGCTTCCTAGGATGTACGAAGATGGTTTTACTATTGTTAAGTATGGGTGTTTGGGGCACTTTTCGGGAATATCAGGGTGACTGACTGGCAGTTATAGTTTTTCACAGCTCACACTTGGTGTACGAAACATGTCCGGGACTTCCTAGCACATGGAGCCTTCTTTCCCGTTTCTTCACCCAAGCTGGCTCAGTGGATGTGCCTCAGACTAGAATTTCAAGCGTAGCTTACGTTTGGAAGTCGATGTTATCTCTAAGCCTGAGCAAATTCTGATAAAAAAGCCATAATTCCACTCTGTACTGTAACTTTACAGCTCAAGCATCACTTCGCTCCAAATTCAGGTTTGAATTTTCGATCACTTCATAATTTCTTTCAATCTGTCTTCCTAAACGCAGATAATGAAAACCCAACCCCTGCTTTTACTTCGCTTCATGATAGGGGTTTAAAATATTTTTTATAGCTGATCGAAATGTATATGAATGCATTTGATGCCATAAGCCAAACAAAATTTCGGCTCATGAAAGAAACCTTCTTCTCCGATACTAATATTTATTATTATCGTCTCTTACATTACCATCACAGTCTCAACAACTAACAACGCTCAATTCGACTATATGTTTGCAGAACATCGTACGATTTAGGTACAGGTAAGGGTATATGGAGACCCTACGTACACACATTGACACGTGTCTTTATGGCATTGTGCTGTAACAAACGTAGCAATATTGAGTCATTAACTTGTATTCTTAAAAGTAGCCTATATCTTATAATTTATTGTCTGCACTATTTTACATTTTTGTCTGGTTTACTGTCCCAGCTTCATGTTTCGGTGTGAGATTTAAAACAGATCCGTAATGTCGGCGGTTTTTATTACACTTGTAGTATGAAGATAAACTCTATCAACCAATTCTAATCATCTAGAAGATTATTTACAATAGCAGTGAAATTTCACTGCCCATACAATAAGTCTGTCTCATAACGATTAAGCCGGCTGGTCTGAGCAACCCATCGGACCAAACTTTCGAAACTTGGTATTTCAGTTCAGCACTTCATGGCATTGTCCTCAGCGTTACCATATAATCGTGCTTTTTACCTTTCACCCTGTTTAATTTAATTTATTCTTCAAAATAACCTCCGAAGCTATAACGGAGACTACTTCTCACCCATTTATCGCATCTTCTTGCCGATCATCCAAAAGTTTTAAGCGAAATATGTTGAGATATTCCCATTACAGACCGGTGTAAATATGTGCACCAGCTGTTATCAAAACCGGCTTCAGTGCGTGTTTTTTCCGAGCTTATTTGTGTGAGTTGGTTCTGTTCGCGTAAAGTGCGTGCTCTGCACGTGGATATAGGCTCGTTTACTCGGCCAGTATTAAACTAAAAATTCTCACATTTTGGCCTAAAGTGCATTTCGTGGGAGCAAATGATGAGGTGAGTGGGACTTTACGGTCAACACGGGGACTTTGTGTATTAATGTTGGTCTTGACTCCTCGACCCCGGCTGCTCGTTTCCCAGTGCTTGTGAACATTTGCGGGTGAGGTGGTTCGGTGGCTTGCGACTAAAGCATAGGTCATTCCGTTGACATTCCGTGGTCGCAGCAGACTCTTGCAAACGCACTAGACGGTTATTTTGGTAGCACGAGACTTTCCGCTGGTTTCAACGTTTCCCCGTTTTCGTAGCTCAATCCCGGCTTTCCCTTGCTCCATGTCGAGTCGTTGTTCTTCCTACATTGGTCAAGTGGAATCGTTCGTGGCCGGTTCTGCTCTGGGGATTGCAGGGTACGCATATAGGGTCGGAGGCAGGCTATCCAGGTGCTGGTTGCAAGTTAGTACTGGCGAGGTGTATTCCAAAGCAGCGGCCAGGGGCGACAATGTCAGCCTCATACGGGTCTCTTCTTTGTACCTCACGCATTTCAGCGAAGCTGTCTGTGCTATTAGGGTTACGCGTTATGGTAGAATCGACGGTATCCAATCTGGAGAGCCCGTTTCACCGTGCGATGGACGTACTCAGCTTCTGACATTTCGATGGAGCGCTTCTTACAAAGTTTCAGCTTCGCATACGTGTAAGTTGTAGTACGTTCCTAGAAAAGCTGGCGTCTTGTTTCAACAAGTTTGATTCGCTCTGTAAGGGTTAATCGTGGGCCAAATATTTCAAAAATGCTTCTTTCTAGAAGGTTCAATTTTGTGTCCGTTTCTGCGTTTAATACCAGCGCCACACTGTCTCACCAATTCTGCTTTATGCGACCCTTAGCAAGCAATTTTCTATCCACCTTAAGGCCTTTCCGACCCGGTGTATGGTTTTATGTCATAATTCTTGTTTTCTAGAACTGCATAAAATTCTACGTGTTCATCACCCCACTCAAATGGTTGGCTACCAAATTTTTTTACAACAGTTTCATAACAAGGATCATATTCATTTTCATCAAAATATACCCACTCTACGCTTCTAGGATTTCACAGCTCATCACCCTCAAATATCTGCACAGATAATGTTTTTTCTTTTTCACATATCTCAAACTTGAGACGTCGAGAACTTCCCTTGTGTTCAATCCATATTTCATGCTCTAGCGGATCTCCAGACGGGTTGTACTTGCAAAAAGTCACTGTGCACATGTCATCTTTGAAGGGACAATGAGAAACAATGCTACATTGCGGGTTGTGAGTTGCACGAAAAGTGTAATTGAGAATGGAAAAAAGGAAATATCTATCCTCCATTTTTACAGCACCTTGCACAATGGATGTGCACACACAAGAGTTTTATTTGATATGTCTTTATTATTCACGCCACAAACTCAACTTGCACTCAAAAGGCAGATGGTCAACGGTTTGCACACATTCCCAATCAACCAACCTGAGTCCACCTATCATATGCATTTTGACTAACACTGCCTGGTTAAATTTCCTGCACAATTGTAGAAGAGTGCGTGCACGTTTGTCATATGCAACTAACATTTTATAACGATGTTCACAATTCTGTAACGCAAACGTAAAATACTCTCCAGGAGAGTCATCGTCAGGAAAAAAATCTGCTAACGTGAATGACGTATCCACTGTAAGTTTCAGTCTTCATTACTTTAAGTTAAGCACTTTACGGCCAGAGTTCAATGTTTCTCTGAAAATGTATATTGCCACTTGGTTTTATATTACTAAAATTGATTAAATATGGCAGTTCATACACAAGATGCATGTCAATAGTCACTCATATATCGAATAGAATTGATAAGGAAACTACGTGCCAGAACGTCTTGCGACACTATGGGCACGTACTTAGTTTCGCTTGTTTGCAGGTAAAAGTTGAATTATTGGCCCGGTTCGTGCTTGAAGTCACGAATTCCGCTTACTTTTATGATATAACCAGTAAGCTTTGGCATTGCGACTTCAACTGCTACCCTAGGGAGATTTTTGCGCTTTTATGAAGCAGAGAAAGACACAGAAATTTCCACACCCCTGTAACAATACCAGAAAATCTCGTTGTTCTTTATTCTCGCTAACCTTGTCAAGTAACTTCTCGTTAACTTTGGCTACAAAAACAGGAATGAAAAACCGGTTTGCGACAGAGTATCCTGTCAGGTAGCATTGTATTGTTTGAGAAGGTGTTATCCTTCAGAAAGAGAAACCCGTCATGACTTCGTAAGGTGTCATGAGGAAAATACAACAGGTTTCCCTAGCATCTTGACCTGTGTTCATCCGTATGCTAATAAGGCAACACTGAGGTCATCAGGTTCTTCAAGTATTTCTACCGCTACCCGTAAAACAGCTTTCCTCAAGTTGCTACCCTTATATGATAATTATTAGACCCGGTTGACCTATGTCCTATTTGAAGTAACGATGAGATAGCTCATATATCTGTAGACCTTATGTTTACTCCATAGGTAAAACTTTGAAGATTTTCACCCTCTTTCTCTAAAAACCAGTTTAGAAATTAGACCTAGTGAGAGTTAGTCCAAGAGACACCCTATGTCAACGCAATGTCCAGCTGTGTATTTAAACCCCGAAAGATCGAACATCTTCACAGTCAGGCAAAGCACAGTATGCCAGGTAAGGGGAGAAAAATCTTCAGAGATTTAGTATCCCCACCAGCTAGCCCAGACTCTACCAATTCTGCAACGAACATGGCCGAACCTCAAAGACCCACCAGAATCCCACAAGAACCATCATGGAATTGCGAAGGTTTATAGCAGCGCACCCGCACCCGTACCGGCAACCACAACCACGAATTCAACAAGGAACCGCGCCTAGTGCCATTGCCCAGGCACCATCATCCGTAAGCGGGCCCTATCATCGCCAACCGGCTATAGCTCCCGCGAATATGCGCAGTCCAGCATGCGTACCAGCACCAGCGAAGACGCCCGGTCCAGCACCAGCCCCAGCGAACACGCATACCCCGGCGTGCATCCCAGCCCCAACTAGGGTGTATGTCCCACCTCCGACCATAACGCGCGGTGCAAACAAAGATCCAGTTTCCTCTGTCATTGTACCTCCAAACGCTCAAGCACTCTATCACCCACAACAAGTGGCCGCACTGCAGCAACCGCCAACAGTGAACTTGGAGACACCCAAGTGGGATATGGACGAAATAACAGACGAAATGTTAGCCGACCTAGATGCCTTGGAAGAAGAAGCCAAATCCAATCCGGTGCTTACATTGAACATCAATAGCGGTGCTCCGCTTGAAAATTTTTTCATGTCAGTGCTTAATGTATTTAAGAAAAAAAACTCTTTCCAAATAAATATCAGTGTGTGAACATATTTGAGAACTGAAATATATGTCAATTGAAAACCAGCAACGCACGTTTTTATTTAATACCTTTTATTTTCAGAAACATTTTACAGAAACGGGGTCTAGTATAAAGCCTGGCAAGTTTGTTGCTTACAACTAATCTGGAGAGATTTTAAACGAATCGCGGTAACGGAAGCGAATTAAGGTTTCAACCCAACGGTTTTGTTTGAGTAGCTGCTTGTCACTTTTTTTTGTTCGGAATGGCACCAAGATCCGAGTTAGACTTTTACCGCGGACTCGTTCCAGAGCTACGTAAAGACACCAATGTCCGCAAGCTCTCGAAGTGGGATGTTGCATAGCCAGAGGATGGTTTTGTAGAATATGAGACCCGCACCATTTAGTTGCTCGCGACTTATAGTCGCGAGCACCAAGTCCGCATGATAGTTGTGTATACTGAAACCCAAGCTGTCAAAAAAATCCACAGGGTGGAGGCTAGATGGTTTCCTGGGAACATACAATAAAAGCCAATGAACACCTTCATGATCGCTAGGATGTGTATTACTAATTACCAAAAAGTGTTGCTCATTATTGCGAGGAATAGAAAATAAACGATCCCGTGGGATAACATATGTTTGAACATTACGTTTCTGAACAACCGGGTCACTCCGAAGAATTTTTTCCAGTTGGGAAATATTCATTCCCACAGAACTTGACGGGACGAATCTATTTGAACAAGTGAATCAACATCTGACATGATCAACATAGTTAAGTTTTCAGTGGGGGCCTTAGAAAAGCGAATTTCAATCTTTAAATTTCCTTCTTTTAGAAGTGTCAATCCTTCCTCGGGAGGAATAATTTGGAATCCATTTAATCGATAATAGTCCTTATAGTCGCGAGCACTAAACGACAAACCCGCTTCTCCATTGATAGCGTTGTAACAATCTAACAACGAATAATATCCCATCATATACTCATTTTCTCCCACAGTCAACATATGGAAAGGTATTTCCTCGTTATTAAAAGAAACGCTAATAGTGGATAAGTTGTGATGAGTAAATTTATAGGGATATCCATGCCAATCTCCAATAAACGTTGTTGTAGGAACAAACGCTATAAGGACACGACGGGGAACTCGACGCAGGTAAGTATCTTCTATTGTTTTTTGCATGGTCCCGCTAGGGATTGAAAACTCCCGCACTTCTGTTTTAAGGAACGCATATTTGGCTGTTAAAGATTGCCCTGCAGGCCCTCCACGTAACATAATATTTTCCAGCGCCATACGATAATTAACGCTCAGAGTATGAACTCGAAGCAGTAAGGTTGCTTCCTCTATAACTACTTTGTAATTGTAAGTCAAGGGAGTGGTAGGTTTAGTGTAGCTGATGATAAATTCGTCAGATTGTCGATATAGTTTTAAATGAAATTTCACATCAGGGAGCAATAAACGATTGCATCGGAACAAATCAACGTTAAGTATTCCCATGAATTCATATGTTTGCAATTTATTAGCTAGTTGACGTCGAACTGTGGTTGAGGCACTAGCACTGTTCAAGGATGGAGTTTCATCACGGTAAAATCCGCTCATGCTTCCCACACTATCAAGTTTTTCTTCCGAATTTTGCAGTAACGTATTGAAAAAGCTCTTGTACCCATAATTCTGCCCAGAAGCAGTAACCAGCGTATCATTGAGATAAAGACCAATTTGGCTAAATAGGGAATGGAGGAGATTGTTGGCTGGAACTAAAGTGCTATCGGTTGAATTTGCAACCGAAGTATCAATTGTGGTCTGGTCACTTAGAGCAAATTTTACTTTCACGTAAAGCTGAGGTCTTGATAAGTCCATGAACTGTTGAGAGTGAGTTGAGAAAACGAAATCGATTAGCACTTTATTATCCCCTGGGTAAGATTGACTTTTAATCTTAACATCCTTGGATTGTGTAATACCAACACCACCGGAAGGTAAGTTCAACAAGTCAAGGTTATCGGGTAAATAGGGCGCGTTTGTAGCTGACTTCGACATGGCAGAGGAGGAGGACCTTACGCGTCAATGTAAAACAAACAACTGAACACAAATCAAACCATTTTAGTGCTTAAATTGCTTAAAATCGAAGTTTATTTTCTACACCTGCTTCACACATTAAAAATGTCACGAGAAGTATTTTTACGTCCACACTTGATCTTTCTGGTCGTTTTTTTCCTTTTCAACGAGGCTTTCTTTTTGCGTTTTGGTGTTTTCTTTTTACGCCCTCTACCGCTCTGGTACGGTGCACTGCGACGACGACGCGGCTTGACAACCCGACCTCGACGAGCACGCCTACGTTTCACTGATCTGCTATTATTATCTTGCGTACCCGGAGTGTTTAACAAACTAGGAATCGGCTCTCGGTTCAGAAACTGGACAAAACCAGAACCCCTTTGCTTAGCGGGAAGAGAGACACCATTTCGTTCAAGAAAATCTTGGCCCACGGTTTTCAGTGATTTAATCCCTCGATTTTTTAAAGCTTCCTTCAATGTTTTACCATCGGTTAGATCGCGGGTGACATTTGAGGCATAACTTTTCAAAGCTGTTGCTACAAAATTGCGAAAAATAGGCACTACATATCGCGTGAAAAACCCATGCCTCCTCTGACGATAAACACCACGAAAATGGTGTACGTAACCACCATGACCCCTTTGTAGCGGGTTAAGAGCTTTCAAATAACAATCATAGGTGATACAAGTCATGTTAATAGCGACGAATCGGTCGTAGGTGAAGTACCGCCGACACTGTCCCAGACTGGAATAAAACCGGATCACCTGTACCGGTCTTAATATAGATGTGAATTGAATCAATGTAGCTGCGGCTCAGCGGGAGATAATAATTATGTGTAAAGGTCATGGAAACCAAATCTCCCTCTCGCATTTCAGTAGAAAGAGGAATAGTGCGTAATAAGGGAACGTTGCTATCCCCCACAGGACTGGGCTGAATAATATCGCAATAAACATACAGGTTATGGGCTCCGCTTTTTAAGTCAGGTGTTAAGCTTGAAGACAGTGTAAGTCGATCATGACCCAGTTCAAGAATCTCGTCATCGAAAAAGCCCAATATAGCTTTAATACGACGTGGTAAAATTATCTCATAGCAATAGGGTTCGGTCGCCTCAGCGCCCGCTGCAATTAAATTGCTTTTTAGGGTAGCATTCTTCTTTTTGTTATGGGTACGTAAATTCTAGTTTCCGAAAGCTGGCAGCAGTCATTCTATTTAAGGCCCTGTTCAAATCTCCCACCAATCGGTCCACTGAATCGTAAACCGCCGACCCGTTTTCTGGACTTATGGTAGTTCTTTTGATTTCCTCCTCTTCCTCCTCTATTTCCTCTTCTTCTAGCAAATCTTCATTCATAGCTGGGGAATCCTCTTGCATCCCTTCAACGGTTTCTCGTTTGGTTGTTTTAATTTTTTTCCTCTTCTTTGCTTTCTTTTTTCTGCGTTTAGTTCGCTGCATGATAATATTTTCTTCGGCGCTTAATGTTCGCATGCTGTTCACAAATAAGAACTCCATAAGGGCCAACTCGTACTCGTCCATGGGCACATGTAAGGGTTCAATGGGGAGCGTTCGATAACTATTTAAAGTATTATTTGGAAAATGTTGCATGGAAGCATTGGAAGGAAGGGTAATGTACTTCTAAATTGACTGCATTTTTGCGCAGACGTCTTCGGTCTTCAAAGACCGACAAAGCAACTTTTACTGCTCGAAAGTCTCGGGTCACCCTCTCCGTATTAAAAAAAAATCGGCATAAACTCCGCTCTCCTTCTTGCCAACTCTTACCCTTTGACCAAGCGTCCCCACTAAGGCGTACAACCGATGAAAATGCTTTTAGAGGGTTAGCTGAGCCCCTACCTTATACAGTATTCAAGTTTTTTCTTCCTTGACACTTCATAGTAAGTTCTCTTTCTTACCGGTGCAATGGAGGAGAAGTCAGAGCGGAGAAGAAGCACAGAAAGATTCTTGGCGACATAGAAGAATATGTCAATAACATTTTCATAAAAAGGACAGTAAAATAAAACAGATTTTTTTAAAGAAAAGCTATCAATCATTTTATGAAAATGTATTGTATAAATGTTAATATTAATGAACGGAAATTCAAACTTTATTATTTATAACGGAATAGACTGCCAGTGTATCGGCGTAAACTTGAATATTATCTAGGTTATTGCGACTTTAAGTTTTTTTGCGTGCTTCGGTTATAACGAAATTCGGTTATAACGAAAAATATTCTCGGTCCCTTCGATTTCATTATTACCGGTTTCCACTGTATATACAACCCGGTGTGAACATGCGGTGTGCTATTTTGATTACTTTCGCCTATTTGGCGTTGAGCAATGGTAAGTTGCCAAAGAACTTATATATATGTATATACATGACTAATGTTTATTTCTTAGGGTGCGGTGATTTTGAAGAATGCCGACAGTGCCACGCAGTTGAAACGTGCCACTTCGTCGTATACGAGACCGGGGTCTCAGCATGTGTTGCAGAGGCCTCGTTTCGAGTGTACGAAGGAGTGGCACGTTTTAAGATACGGGAGCGCGATTGTCGTGATGGAGCTACAACAATCATTGCTCCCGTAGAAGTTAGCGCCACCCCTGAAGCCTCCACCGACGATATTGATCTGTGGGGAGTTGTGGAAACCCTTCGTGAGTAATATATTCATTTATGAATTTATTTTCTAATATTTTTTCTTATTTCTTTCTAGTTTTTTTCCGTCGGACTGCTCCTCACAGTCATCAGCATCGTTGGTGGAGGCTTCAAGCTGTGTAAAAAAATCAAGTCGCTTGCCTACTAAAAGTTTGATTGAGGACCAAACCCATTGCTCACGCAAACTTGCAGTGCCAAATTTATACGTGGAACTGCCATAAACCAGTGCAATTTTGTAACCAAGACTAATATACGAACATTTTTCATGAAAAACACATTTGTATTTCTTTCTCCCACAATACACGAACATTATTTAATTTTAATTTTAATTTTCAAATTATTTTTTTACTAATAGAAAGCAGCCGATCCAATGTTTTTTCAAATTCTGCGCTCATTTTGACAGAGAACGAAACTGCGATCGTCTGTTCATAGGATGGGTCGGGTGCCATGTTGGCAAAAAACTCTTCAGCCATGGCATCGATGTCGCCCCAAAGGTGAGCATCTTCGACCATGGCTACTGAGGGAGGCTGTGGTGGCAGTGCTGCAACAGACTGCGCCAGCGTGGGTGCCGCCGGCTGTGGCGTCACTGCAGCGGCAGGGTTGCGAGCGGCTGAGCTGCGTGCGGTTGAGCAACGGGCTGTGGGTCTGCGAACGGTTGGACTGCGTGCGGCTGGGCAAAGGGCTGTGGGTCTACGAACGGTTGGACTGTGTGCGGCCGGGCAAAGGGTTGAGGGGCAAAGCGCTGCGGCGGGGCAGCGAGCGGCTGGGCTGCGCACGGTTGGGCAACGGGCTGCAGGTTTGCGAGCGGTTGGGCAACGGGCTGTGGGTCTGCGTGCGGTTGAGCTGCGTACGATTGAGCAAAGGGTTGCGGGACAAAGCGCTGCGGCTGGGCAACAGGTTGCGGTTGCAACATTGCTTGCAGTCTTGGCATCGATGGCGCGTCCCACTGATGCAGCACCCACGGGTGCATCAACTGAGTGCGTTCCACCGGAATCAGCGGCGTATCTGAAATGGCATCGGTGGACGAGCTAACTTCTGGTGGGCTAACGGGCGAGTAGCTAAATATTTTTCGTCCTTTCCCTACCATTTTTGGAGCAGAGTGAAGACTGTGCTCTGATCTTAACTTTTGCCCCTTTTTAAGGCGATGAAGCTTGGGTGAAAGTGCTCGAAATTACCCTGGATTAAAGCGGGTTAATTGAAGGAAAGGGTAGTAACCCTCCAAATGTGTAGGCCTCCGTATATCTCATTATCTCTGTCACATAAAAAAACACATGGTTAGGCCTACGAAAAGGGTTCTTTTTTCTTAACTCTTAAAAGGAGGTCAAGTGGGGATGTTTCGTTAGCCTTGAGACAGGTGGGTTGAAAGAGAAGTTATTACGGTTACGTAATTATGGAGAGCTTTTTCACTGTTCCTTTTTTTCTTTGTTTCCGAGTTTTTTCAAGGCTTTTCCCACGACTTTTTCAAGGCTTTTTTCAAGGCTTACTTTTTTCTTGCTATACTTTCAATATTCTTTATAAGGAGACTCTTCTGCAGCAATTTCATTCGGTTCTTAGCCACCATGCTCATATTTGCAGGATACATATTGAAAGTGAGCACCGTTCGTGATTTTAAGCACGAACCGGGGCAATACTTTAATTTTTACATCCAAACTAGTGAAAATGACTACCAACGTGTAGTGTCCCGTGACATAAGAGCGCGAACCGTTCTAATCCAAAGCGTTCGGCGAAACCAATGTGTGAACGTGTACGTAAATATAGAGTACAATTTCGCCGAACTCTTTCACTACGCACACATTGAGCCTTGTGCTCCTGTGCAGTTTCGCAGAAATGGCGCGCTTTGGACATAATTCCGAAACTTTCCGTGGGTTCGTGCTAAAGACTAGTTTAGTGCATGACTACCGTTTCGAGCTGGCTCCTGGAAAGTATTTCAACTTTCACCTGCAAACCAGCTCGAAACATTATGAAATAATCGTGGCGCATGATTTACGCGCACGTGAAGTGTTAATCAATTCCTTCCGGAAGCGGCAGGCGGTGCAAGTCCAGGTCCACACGTTAAATGGAATACCGGGCGGTTTACCATATCTCTTGGACGTGGCAGATGTTGCGCTTGGTGCCCTTGTGCCTTTTGAGCTTGACTTGGACCTCCCGCAAGAGTGATCTTTTAGTGAAAATTTTTTGTATTATCGAATGTGTAATACAGATCACTCATTGAAAAAAAAATTTGTCCTTAATTTTAATTCACTTACAAAAAGTATCTTTAACTTTAATTCTCTTTAAACAGGTGTTCCGGAACGGACGCGGAAGTGGCGGAATGGAGGCGTGGCCATGGCTTGGACGAGCGCGGGCTAGGGGACGCTGTTGGGTGTAGGAATGACGTGTGTAGGAATGCCCTCAACAATACTACTTATATTTACTAAGGATGTCACACGGAAATAAATTACACAAACATTTGTAATTGAACACGTATTAAAACATGTGAAGTTACGATATTTTCTTGCAAATATACAGAAAGGTATGGTAAATTTACACAAAATTCATAATATTTATTTTTACTTTGCGAAATTGTGTAAATATGCACTGAAATCTGTGTTATTTTACCGAAACAAACATGGTAAAAAATATTGCAAGGAATTTTGCGTAGAATTACGTCGAATTCAGAGTAAAAGTATAGTAAATTTAACAGCTTTTTTACAGTGTGAGCAAAACTGCTCTCCTTGTTGTGCCTTCTACAGTTAAACAATAGGTGGGTCAGGTCTTGTTTAACTGTAGAAGGCTCAACAAGGAGAGAGCACTGATCTGCGCATTTCTTACTTCAGCATTTTTAGTATTTTCATTGTACAAAAATAAAACTCGCAGGTTCCTACGGTGTAAACCTACATCGATGTAACCGTTGACTTCTCACAGTTACTTTACTCATACGACGGGAACATTCATTGTTAGTAATGCGCTTTTTATTTGGCCTGAGCATTGCCCCTTGGCTCATTTCTCATTCTTTAACTATGTTTTCCAATTACTGATTCTAAAAGCACGTATAAATCAATATAAGTATCTGTTGCGTGTCTATCTCTATATTTATTGGTGCGTTATAGGGATATCGAACAGGGTCATCGATGGCGAGGAGACATCGATCTGCGTGATAGCCCTATTCTACTACACTGACTTTATAGCCTAGGCAGCCATGAATTCCACTGATCCATTGCCAAAGTCCCACAATAAATGAACGAAGCATTGGGATGCACTTCAACCAACTTAATTTCTGAAAACGATGGAAAAATCTAAAAATTGCAAGACGTATATAGTTTTAATGCAGCGTAGAACGCACACACTAGAAATTCTAACAAGTTGTCTGAAAAGATCAGAATGTTAGAAATTTAAAGATTTGGGGAAAACTTTGAATGAAATTGGAGTATTCGATTTCTGTACGTGAAACATGTAAATCTTCAAGAAAAACGGCCCCAGCCCAAGTTTCTATGCTAACGCCACGGCAGTTGCGCGAGCTGTGTCCCGCTCAATGCTCTTTCGAACGTTCCGGGACCCGCAGCAAGTCTTATACTATAGGAAAATTAATTGTTAGCCAGCGGCGTTCCGTTGGCATTAAACGATTTGCTTTCGCCGTTTTTTCCGAGCACTGAACAGTACATTTTAAGGATACTTTACTTATTAATAACTTTAATAATAAAAAATAAGAATAACTTAAGAGCACTTTAAGAATACTGGACCCAGCCAGAAATCCCTATGCAACGTCACGGCAGTTGCGCGAGCGACGTCTCGCGCTATGCTCTTTCGAACGTTCAGTGACCTGCAGCAAGGCTTTCGCTATAGGAAGTTTCATTGTTAGCTAGTACCGAGCCTCAAGCACACAGCCAATTTTCAAAGGATTGCACGGTGCTCTTAAAAGAATTGGGATTGCCTAAGTCCCTATACTAACGCCATGGCGTTACATATAATAGTAGCATAAAAATTAGTAATGAAAATTAGTTAATCAGTTTATATATTCAAAGAATGAATCGTCTGCGACTTTCTTTAAAATAATTAATATCGATGTGCTAAAATTGCTAGTGGCATCCCTTTCTTGACGAGATAAATGCAACAATGTTAAGAATTTTTCAGGTAGTCGCAAAGAACATTCTGTATAATGAATTGATCTTGCTTTGGCCTTGTTCCAAATTCCCGCTATATCACCTTACATTGTTGGTATGTTTTCGGTTCTCAGTTTGTCGAATAGCTTCGTTCTCGGGGGGAGTAAAACACTTTTATTCCATGATTAAATGCCCTTAAGGCCACTGTATACCGCTTTCTAAGAGTGCGGTCCCACTGCGTGGGATTTGTAGCCCTGTGTGTAGGGGAATAGGGATTTGCATAAAGGAAATAAATTCTACAGGTCACATCTGAGTACTTCCCCAAGGTTATTGTCGATAAGTCAATAATGTTAGCTTATCGATACTGAGCGCCAACTTCAAGGAACTTGTGTTTGGCTTCCTATCTTTTCAGGTTAATTGGTCCAATTCATGAGTTTATCTGCTTTTCCTATGTTTATGGTGGATCCACCAATAAAAGTTTGCTTGGGCATGCTCAATATACTGTACATTTCCAATAAGTTATCCTGTTATACTTTTTTCCCATTATTATCGTTCGTCTATACGAAAATCGCGCGAAGGCGGCACATCAGCATGACCTCGGTCTCCGACAAATTCTTTTTACTTTTTTTACGTGGGAATTGCAAGTGAGGTCACATATATAAAACTCCCTTTCTTGCTCGGAAAGGTTACCTTTTCTGAAAGGTCACATTTGGTAAATCAAAGGGGAATAGGGGAATATCGTGGGCATTGTCAACCCTAGAAAAGAGCTACTAGTATTTATTCCCATCGATACTTTGCCACTTCTCTACGCAAGTTTGTGACTAATGAAACGAAACATACCGATACCTTTAGACAATTGTTTTTTTATTCTGAATCCTAACACATTACAAAGCACAGCATTACTCCGTTTACTGCGTTATACATGTAACTTGAAATGTTTCCAAAACATTTTGTAACCAGGATGTTCTTCTTTCAAGAAGCATGGAATTATTTTTGTGACAACGGTAAGTGCTGTACTACTTAACAAATTTACTCGCTGTTTATTAAGCGTAAAAATGTGACTCATTGACATTTTGACACATGACTCATTTCTTTTTCTTTGCTGATGACTCTACATATTGCTTCATCAAACTTAAGAACTCACTACTTCTTTCACCTTCAAGAATTTTTTGTTCTTTCATCCACTCTGCTTGCGATCTTCGCAGCTCGGTATCTTCCTTGTGCCTTCTTTTAATCGATTCCAAAATCTCGTTTTCCTTTTGGCAAAAAGTTTCCTCTCTCTCGAAAAATTTCTCAACCACAGCGTCAATTGTTTGGGAAAGTTGTTCTTTTTCTCGTTTCAGTGGCCTTTATTTTTCGCGTTCTAAAAATATTTAGAATATAATCTTACTCCCAATTTGATGGGTAATTACCTCCAGAAGTAGAAGGTAGGTTTTCAAGAGAATTACAACTCCCGCTTTCTTGCAAAACACCTTTAATTGCATCTTCTTGTACATCGACGGATTCTTCTTCGATGGTGATACTGTCTGAAATATGTAACGGTTTGTTTGCAGGTCTCTTTCCAAGAATGCTGTCCAATGCGTAGTAGAACGGGAAGTGAACTTCAACTTTTAAATCTCCAGCCCCGCTATTGTTCAGCTTTAAGGACCACTCTCTGTACTTGGCCTTAAGGCCGTGCACCTTTTCTTTAATTTGGGTAATAGTACGATGGAAGCCTCTTTTTTGAAGTTCTAGTTCGATTTCCTTAAAAATACCGTCTTTTCTTTGCATATTGTCAAACTTAAGCTGCATACTAGGCTCGCCCCAAATTTCGATCAAATGGTTTGTTTCCTCGTTAGTCCAATGGCGACCTTTCTTTTCTTTCGTACTATTGTCCATGTCGGAACATATTTTTGACGTTTTTTAGTTTAACTTTGACAGTTTTACATGACATTACAATGAAGACTTACCGGCTAAAAAACAAAACTGCTGTGAAAGGTATGAGCTAGCGTCCTGAGATAACTCAAACAGTGTTGAAGTACTGACTTCGGGTTTAATGTTGTTTCTATTTATAGGGGAAATATGTTATGTGAGAGTAGAAGGAAAGAGCAAAAGTAAATTGGGAATTTATTTCAAGGTTAATACTACTTAACTGGAAAGTTAACACCTTTCTACCGCTCGCGGGTAAAAATAAAATTCTTGAAGAAATATTTTGTAAATATAAATAGTTTATAATGTATTGGCACAGTTTATTTGTAAGTAAACGTACTAAAGTAGTACTTATTTGCAAATAAAAAATTTTTTATTTACGGCTTTAGGATAATCAAATTGCACTGAATAAAATTGCGCGAAGGTGGAGCGAAGTGTAATGCCCAGAGCTGGCATAAATAACCTTGCTGTTTTCTGTGGGAATGCATGCCCCAAGAATAACCTGACAGTTCCCTTGGTCTTTCCAGTGATCTCTCAGTAAGGGATTTTTTTCCAATTCCCAATGGTTATTGGTACAGTGGGACCGCACCCTAAGATTGGGATCGTTCCAGAGATGACACTAGTGTCGCACGCTTGTTTTGAGGATTAGTTTTCGAATGCACTGCAAGGGTCACCGAAAACAGTCCTTCGTAAAACCCAACTTTCGACGCTTACTTTAGGCTATCCTACTAACCCACTTAGGAGGCATATTCTAGCTAAGTGGCAGGCAATTAGTTAGAACAAGATTACAATTACAAACATTATCTTGAATAATAAGCAGTACCCTTCTACTAACACTCGCGAATTCTTTAACCGTTTTCACACATTTGTATGTATGTTTTATAAGCATTACGTCAGTATACTTGCTATTGTATTTTTTTACTTGTGTTACAATCTTGTGTACAAAGCAAATCATGTAAATAGCATACATCCATATTTGCTTAATATATAAAACACGTTTACTATATATTTTTCATTAAAATAAAATTTTAATAATTAATGCCTTTTGCAAGTCCGGATGCAAAAGGAGGGTTGGCCCGTAAGATCATATGCATATCGAGGAGATGATCCACGCGGTTTTCACGGAGATAATTACAGTGGAGTGGTCCTCTTTATTGGGAAACATGTATGAGCGAACAAAGTGTATCTGTAACCGAGGATACGATTTAAATTAGTTTATAAACAGTAGGCTTTTCCCCAGGATTTCATTTTCATTAAATTCTGCCTTGAGTATTAGTATGTTTGAGTATTGTGTGTTGTAATATTTCCTGCAATACGCAACAGAAAGCTGATTTCTGGATTTAGTCATCTCAGTTTTTCTTTGCTAAAATAGAAGCTGAATAAGAGGACTTCTATTGTACCGTATCTATTTGGGGAACATGTTGTCAATATTGTTACATATTTTGATGTATTCTGTGTCAAAATTGTTTACAGTTTCGTCGTTGTTGTTTTCCGTATCATGCTGGCGTGGCAAAAATATGTTTACGTTGAATTTTAAAACTCTAGGCGAAATTTTTCACATTTTGAAATACTAAAAAATTTAATATCTGGCTTTCTTATGCAGTAGGTATCTTTTTCTTTATTTTTGGTGAAAACAAGATTCAAATCGGGCGATTAGTTTTTATGAAATCATTTATTAGAATTTGGGAATTCTAGTCATGATTTCGTAAAAACTACTCTTCCGATTTGAATCTTGCTTTCACTAAAAAATAAGAAAAAATACTGCGCAAGAAAGCGAGATTTTAAAATTTTGAAATTTTTCACAATGTGTCAAAATGTTCCTATTTTTAAAATTTAATTAAATCGTATGTTTAAAAAGTCTCAAACATGTGCACTACACGTCAATAAGAACAACTTTACCGTCAACATTAATTTCAAATTTAAAGAACCATTATTGAGAAACAATCCCCCGAATCCCCCATGTTATTCGCCCAAAAGACGGGTGTGTATACCGGGGCCTCCGACTTGCCTTATGGACAAATAACACGGGGAACCTTGTGAATGACTCTGCAATTACTTCTAAGTAATTTTAAAACATTTTCCGACAGTAAAGTTTTGGGTAACAATATCTAGAATTTGACATTGTTATATTTATGAAAATTTTGACAATTAATTTGTAATCGCTCGAGAAATTTCACTTATTTTTTCAAATTTCGAAATTTGAAAATTTTGCTGTCTGATTCTCCGCACTAATAATTAGAAATTTTCTGAGCACGAATATTTCAAAAATATGCAATAGTGTTTGCGAAATCGTTCACAAGATTTACGAAATTTTAGCTTCTAAATTGTGTTGCCACCCTTGCAACACGTGAAACTTAGGAAATATTCTTCGTGCACAGAAAATTTTTAATTATTAGTGCGGAGAATCTGACGTGGCAAAATTTTCAAATTTCGAAATTTGAAAAAATCAGTGAAATATCTCGAGCATCACAAATTAACTGGCAAAATTTTCATAAATATAACAATGTTAGATTCCAGATATTGTTACCCAAAACTTTATTGTCGAATTTTTTTTAAATAACTTAGAAGTAGACGCATAGTCATTCACAAGGTTCATTGTGTTATTTGTCCATAAGGCAAGTCGGTATACAGTGGCCTAAAGCACTGCGACACTGTGTCTTGCTAGTTCTGAAGGACAAAATATTCTAATATATATTTGCAATTGCCACAGGCTAGCCAAGGGCAATGTAACAGCATAACCCCAGGGCCGTCTTAACACCCCCGTGGGCCCCTGGGCCAAGTTTGAAATTGGGCCCGCAATTGGAAATTATCGCTAGAATAATTTTTTACAAAATTTGGATGTAACTATATTCGGACTTCAATCAATAATACGTGCACAGGGAAATGAATTAGATGTTACTGAATATGGATATAACTGTATTTGGATTGCACTCAATAATACATGCACAGAAGCGAATAACGTAAAAACTTTAAGAAAATTTTCGACATTTTTTCGCAATGAACTTATCAATGACTAAGCTGAAGTCAATACTATTCAATATGTCACTTTCCATGCATGTTAATGACAGATTATTCAAGCGCTCCTGCCCCATAGTACTCCTGTGCTGGTTTAAACTGAATGCATTCGTTGTACAGATCCTCAGCATCAAGGTCATCGTGGTACACATTTGCCAAGTGGTTACATTTCTTCCTTAATTCGTCAGAAGCAATCGTTGATAATTCACAGAAGAACGAAAACGTGTTTCCTATCAGTGAATAAGCCTCTGAACGTTTGCCGATTTCAGACGTTAAATAGTCAATAACAGGAAGAAATGCTTCCACCTTGAACTTTTCAGTTTCACTGAGATAGGCCTCCTCTCCTGGTCCATCATACCTCGTCAGGGTGACGCTCCTCTTTCGAGTACGTTTATGAGTAGAGCTATAACTCGAGTCTGGGCATTTGCTCCTGGCCTTCATTTCGTAACCATCGAAGTCCTTCCTGATATCTTGCAGGTACTTCTTCAGAGATTCTAGAAGGTTCATTGCAGTACGTATGTTCACGTCACTTGACTGCAGAACCTTACTCGTTTTGTTCACTCTTTCCAGAATATCGTGCCAAAAAATGGTGAAAAAAACTGTTTCCAAGTGCTCCATTCTTTTGCTTAACCCCCCTGCCTCTAGCCTTGCACTTTGGTCCTGTTCGGCGTCAACAGACAAAGCATCTAGCGCATGCTTGATTTTTTCAAAACCGAAGTACAGAGCGCGCACTGCATCGTAATGTGCCGACAATCTTGTGTCTGACAGGCGTTTAACCGAAAGATCTTTTCCTAATGAGGTGGACAAAATGCTCCATCGATGAGTCGAAGCAGAGAAAAAGGAATAAACTCGCTGAACAAAATCGAAAAATGTTACAGTCTGGAGGCAAGACTCCGCCGCTTTCACACCAACCAAATTTGGGCTATGCCCAGCACAAGGAACATAGATGGCGAATTCATTGAGTTTGGTAATACGTGTCTGCAAACCTGTGTAACGACCAGACATGTTAGAGGCATTGTCGTATGACTGGCCTCGGCAATTTGCGAGTTGGATCTTGTTCTCGTTGAGAAAATCTACAACCGTGTCGGCCAAATTTTTCGCTCCATGAAAAAATATAGGGATGAATTTCAGAAAGCGCTCAACTGGCTCACATCCTTGAATGTACCTGATAGTAAATGTCAGTTGGTCGGTGTGTGCGATGTCAGGAGTCGAGTCAACACTAATTGAATAATACCTCGATACATTGATCTCATGAAGAATAACACGAAGCACCTCTTTTCCAATTAGTTCAATAAATTCCTCACAAATATTCGCTGACAAATAGGAAGGGTTCCCTTGTCCCCGATTGCCGTGAATTGCGATGTGCTCCTTCTAGAACGGGTCAAACTCACTGAGAAGTTCCAAAATGCCCAAGTAATTACCATTCTTTGCAGACCCTATAATTAGATTATCTCCACGAAAGGGCAAACCTCTGGCTGCAAGAAAACGAACAACTGACACAACACGAATCAAAACCTTACGTCAATATTCCTGCTCTGAACGATGCTGTTCAAGTAGTAAATTGTCTAAGGTACCGACATCCTTATGACGAGTCAAGTACGTCAACATGCACTTGCGATGCTCGTCTCCATTTTCATGCTCCGATATGAGATTGTTGTGTTTCCAATCATTGAAACCCGCTTTAGAGAAGAAAGACTCAGTTTTGGAAAACAGACGACATACCGAAGCAGTACAAACGACCCTGGGATGGCGAATAAATTAACCACTCCCGCTTAACGGACTCGCCGTTCCTTAGATCGCGTCTGAATACATTCTTCGAACAGTACCTCACCCTAGCTTTCTCTCCTTTACTTCCTTCGTAAACTCTGCGGGAGTTAGAAAAGTCACTCTCATCATTTTGACATGATGATGGCCCACACCG
>JAHZNP010001107.1:0-26343 GCA_020615345.1 Triops cancriformis
ATGTCCCGTGTTTCTGTGTTGTCCTGGTTTACTTGAAAGTCCACTCAGCTGGCAACACAAACGAGCAACACAAACAAAATATAAAACCGGCGTCAGCTCTGCAGTGAACTATGCGATTACGCGCTAAAATTTGTTTGTGGGTGGGACTTAAAGGCTGTCTCCAGTTCTACCGTGCTCCTTGAGCTCAGTAGAACGGAAACGCTTCGCGCCAAGCCCTTCAGTTGCTCCGTTAACGACAAAAGGACTGTCGAGCTAGTTGCGTACACGCCAAAACGCCAGTTATGCTAACTGACCAGCCCGGTTGATCAGTTGCGTGCACGATAAAATGCACCCTATGAGTGGGTACTTAAATTTTTTGTTGTTGTTGAAACTTGCAATTTCTCAAATTGAAAGCAAGTCCCTGAAACTCATACGTACGCTATTTAAAATGTTTCTGACCTTGATTCTGCCACGGTGAAGCTGTAACAGGAAATGAAGATAACTGGTCCCCAGTTGGCGCTGCGGTAGCAGTCATCACCACGGCCGGCTTACTCAAGTTCGACGATCTGGGTAAAGACCAATGGCGCCAATACGGCGCAAGGTTATACGGTGACGGTGAGAAGTCACCCGTACTGACTCCCGAGTCTGACGAATCCGACGAATCGCGATTCGCCTTCCTGCATGGCATGCTGATTGATCTCCGAAGCTGTACACTGTTCATAGCGTTCTTGGAATTACAGGAATGGCTAAAATTCATCACGCAACGAATAGATGACGGAATCTGGTACACTGGTTGCGGCTTGTTTACAACCGTACGCGGCGGAGGAGGAGCTTTCCGTTGGAGAGAAATGGACGAGCTCCGGTGCGAACAGCAATTCGCTGGTTCGAGACAAAGCAGCTCTTCGTGCGAACTCTTCATGGATCTCCTTCCATCTGCGGAATTACATCTCCGTGGATGGAAATCTTGTACGGGTTGCGAGTGAGAAATCGAATTCGAGCGGAGGGATTTCTGAGATTGCTGAAGTAACGTCCGGGGACTGAACGGTAACGCTTGCATGTGCATGTAATCATCCGAAGGCTGGGGAGTTTCCACAGGTCGATAACGCGTTCGCGATTCGGGCCGTGTTTCTATGGAAACGCGATCCATGGGGATCTTTCTTGACTTGTTGACCACCGCGTAGACTGGCAACGGATTGGCACTAGCAATAATATCGTCCTGATGATGATGTTGATGACGGGATGTACTGGCAGCCGCTTCTCTAAATTTCAGTTCTTCGTAAATATGTTCTTTGCCACGCGATGTCTTGTCGTTTGCGTCGTCCGTTACGGCCGAACATTCTTCGTACACGTGAGACGGTTTGGAGACGGGCGGGTTTTCATAGATGTTATCCACGCGCCGTAACTCTTCGGAAACTTTCTCCCAGTTGACGGAAACTTCTTTCATTTTTCTTGGCGTGTCGTAATAGCTGGCATCAGGAATGGTGGACGGAGGACGCGAGTGAATGCTATGGCGAGGCGAAGGTTGCGACACGGGCAGGTTCATTGCTTGGATGACACACTTAGGCTGGTCGTAGTGGCTCTCTGCGACCGGGGGCGGAGGTGGATGGGCAGTAATTTGGACTAAACTACTTTGTCGATTATGGCTTAATACGGATATGGAACTGTGTCGCGACAAAGACATTGGTTCGATATCCACTGTTGTTGTCAACGCATCACCGGTGGTAGAATCGGTAAAAATTTTCTCCGAGCGACGAGAACAACGAGATTCTTGTGATCCTAAACGGGACCTTGGCTGCGAACGAGGAGATCGTATACCTATTGAACATAAAAGCACAATTAATAACGAAAAAAGGAAATTACTTGCGTAAGTAATTTATAAATTTCACTAGCAAAGTAAACGAAATCATTTAAATAAATATCTAAAAAAAAAAATTTACAAATACAAAAAGAAATTACTTAAAATTAAAAAGAAACGACTTAAAAATACAAATAGAAATTACTTAAAAGTACAAAAAGAAACGACTTAAAAATACATAAAGAAATGAATTAAAATACAAAAAGAAATGGCTTAAAAATACTCCTTTGCAAAATCTCTGAAACTGGTATTCTCAGTTTGCAATGAAAATACTAAACAAAGCTTTATACAAACTTTAGATGCTCGAACTCCCATGTTTAATTTGTTTTAATGTCCCAAAACGCGTTGTATAATAGAATACCTAGTAAGGGTGACGTCACGGAGGGTTTCTTGCGAGTATCAAGTTTGCCTTTAGCTGCGAGATTAAAATTTTGGCTTAATTGCGAGCCTTGGCCCGTGCTTAAGATAAAAAGGCCTTCGCCACCAGTGTTCCGGCACTCGGATCCGCCTTCCCAACAAAACTTATTGGCGTCAAGTGGACCATACCGCCTAAATGCCAGCAATAATTGACAAATCATTCCACACAGTAGCCAAAATTACCTTAAACTGGAAAACAACCAGTAGCCCATAATTTTGGGAGGCACACCTTGTGTGAGACAAAACTTATAATCTCGAATGCATAAATGGGCGGGGCCCACAGGCACTTTGGACGCTGAGGGTGCATGCACTATCTGGACTGAATGTTCTTGAACTGTAAAGAAAGGCCATTAAGGGGCGGTTTTAAATAGATTACGCTGCCGAGTTTACCTTCTCCGAGAATTGTGTAAATATAGGCTTGCCATTCCAGCATAGTTTCCCGGTTTTCTAATGCCACGGTAACGACTATGTCTTGGCAAATGATAGAAAGCGTAAAGGACTCTTTGTCGAGATTGTGTCCTATAAAAACAGACTTAATGAAAATAAACTCTTGGAGACAAAACGAACTTCAATCCCAACCTGACTGTAGTGCCAAAAGCTTGTCCAACGCTAGGGACGCTTTAGTAGGGGCTCCTTTTTGTTTCTCCTTCAGATCCTTGTAAAGCTGTAAGGTCAAACAATCTAAAAAAGGTCATAAATTAATTAAAGTGTTAAATATGACCTGACGACACATTACCAGCCACTGGCGACGGGCGACGAAGGACACACCACCGATTTTTCCACTGAAATGGCACCCAAAAAGTGTATGACGTAAGTTAAGACAAATACACAAGCCTAGCAGCTTTATTAGAAAATAATAAACTATCGTTAACCTACTTTCTTCTTTTCTCTAAACTTGATGGGCCCTTCTAGGAAATCCTTTTCGAACCCATGCTCCTTTCCCGCCATTCCTTTCGGGTGATAAAATTAGCCAGGGATTTGATTCCGCAAGATTTAAACACTGTGATTGACGTGTATCCTTTTGATGCCTTGTTTCCACCACAGGTCCCGTTTTGCCGTGCCAGGTGCCGCGCCGAGCCGCGCTGGGCGCCGAGCCGAGCTAGGGCCAAATAGTTACACCGCGACAGTCTAACCCCCTAGGTGGCACTCTGGGTTGGTTTTCAGTTGCTTTCGTGCACTCGTGTTGATATTAGTTACATTTTTGGTGTTTTTGCAGCTAGTTTGTTGTGCCTGTTGATTTCCGGCAAATACTATTATTTAAGGTAAGTTCCACGCTTGCTTTTAGCTTTCTAAAGCGCCAGAGCGTTGCTAAACTACACTAGGTATAACAAAAACAAGAAAAAGGCGTTTTTTGAGGCTATCCCAAACGCTTGCAATGCAAGCCAGGTTTTAGAACGGCCAGTTTTGAAGGCATTTAACCCTAAGCTTTCGAACATTGAACTCTCTAATCCTCTTAGCAGCATATTAAGTATAATTAGCGTGTATTTCAAGGCTAAAGTGATTAAAAGTGGCACGAGTGAGTTTGAAATGAAATAAAGGCGAACTTCAGTTTAACGGACTCAGAAAAGGAACGGACAAGCTTTAGTCATCCGTTGCGTCAAGATCTCCACGTGACCAAAGGTCAATCCGCTTATAATATAAAATTGCGGATTACAGGATTTAACGAAACCCTTTTCCTATACTGGTCCGTAAAATCGAGAGTTCACTAGAGAGCCTGATATACCTATTTACTGTATATTGAAGACTAATGGTCAGTAATCTCCTGTTGCTAAGGTGTATTTGACCGTGTAATAGAGACACTTCGATTTAACGGACAGGACAACATCGCAAAAAATCTGTCCGTCCGTTCAAAAATTATACCTTAAGCCAAGGTCACTTTTTCTTGTAGTTTGAAGCTCGTAGTTTCTCGTAGGTTGTTGGATTTAACGGTCAACTTTTCCCGTACCTAGTCCGTAAAATCGAGAGGCTACTTGAGGAGGGTACATACAGGTTTGTTGTATATTACCAACAAGACATGCTCTATGTGTTTCGAAGGCTTCGGAATGTGTACTGTGAATATGTTGAATTTCAAATCACTGGATTTACCGGACACGCTCATTTTTGTTGGCAAAAACGAAGGTTTCTTGGCTATCACAACAGCCGAAACTATGTGTAATGAGTTTGCTATTTGGCCTTGGCCTTGTTTTGTCTTATTGCATTCTTTTCTGGATTTTATACACCGTTAAATGAAGTCAAACAAAAAAAGGAAGACAAAAAACCAGTTTGTCTTGTAAATGTTTCCTTCTAAAGCACCGGTAAAAAAGCTGAAGATCGTAGTAATGTTTTCTGTATATGGGCTTGTCCTTATTAATCTCCGTAAAAAAAAACTGGATGGGGGGAAAGAGGGGGAGAATAAGGTTTGTTATTCATGGGTTGTAAAACTTGAGTTTTGACAAAACGTTTGTCTCTCTGCAGTTGCCCAGATGAATTTATTAGAACTAGGGCCATTCCATTCCATTTTCCCTCTCGACCATTTTACGCTGGAGTCGCGACTTACGACTGTTTTGACTAACAAGGATTTAAAAAAACTTAGTTTTGAAAACTTTAAACACTTAAGTCTTCCTGGCACGTGGCACGATTATGAAGAGAAATTCCGTGAGTTATTTAAACTTTTAAGATCGCGAAACTTTTTGAAACTTTTTCCTCGCGAGAGCAAATTTCCTAGCAGGGGATTGGACAATATTAAACAAGTAAAATTCCCACGTGCAGATATGGACAACTGCAGTTCAAGTTTATTATCTTGGATTGGCATAATGCATAGCTCGAAATTTTAGGAAATAGAGAGCTGAGTGAGAGAAATGTAAAGAAAAACAAGACTCCAGTTTCAAAGTTTACCAGGCAGATGTGGTCCGCAACTGAGTACGAGTGACGTCGGTGTATAAGTCATTGACGCAAGCGAATAGTAGTCAACGGTGTACGTTACATATTTATTTTAAATGTAGTAATAGAATACATTTGGAGTCGTAAACATGTGTTACTCTTAACGGTACCACTACATGTATTATAATGGTTATCAATGAAACTTTATTTTTATTGTTTAAGAAGATACGCCCAGTAGTTATAGCAATAAACCCTATACAGTAAACTTTTGTAAAGTTAATTGCCAAGTAATAGCCTTCGGCTAAATTGGTGAAGTAAAAGATAAATAAATTCAAAGCAAGTTTCTCATGGAAACGTTCAGAAGAGGAGGGGTGTACAGTAGCGCTAACCTTAGTGTGACTGCCAACATGTTGTCTTGAGAATTGCTAGGGAAATTCACGGAGTAAACCGTGAAATTAATCACTGAAAAGCGTTTTCCTGATGAAGACATTATCCATTTGTACTCTGCGCTGGTATTGATACAAGTTAGCCACAAATGGAAACTCTAGTCCAGTAGTCTACAAGAAGCAATTCAACTTTTTCTCTCACCACGTCATTCTAGAACATTCCTGCCCCCCACCCCAACGCAAATAATGAGTTAAATTTTGGAACCAGCAGAACATTTGGTGCCCTTGGTACTCATTCTTAACAGTTGACACCTTTAACACTGATTAATATGTTTAAATTTGATTCGAAGATTTAATTTTAGAATGACAGCTGCTAAAACTTTTTAACCAAGAACTTTAATAATGTTTTTTATATAAGCATTTTTTAAGTGTAGTGCAAGTCCCAGATGAGGAAAAGTAGTGTGTAGTCTATAAAGATTTTTTCAAAAATTTCAACTTCGTCGGGTTCAATGATAGAATTCTTCATGGGAGATGAATAGTTCGCCTTATTTCAAGCTCCCAACTCAATTCTCTTCTCATCAAAGGAATGCTTAGCCTATTAACTCGTTTCTCCATTTGCATACACTTGCTGCAAACTCGTTTCCCACCTACGTGAAATCGAGCGAGGCTGTTGTGCGTTTCAAAGCTAACAAGTGAAACCAATCCCATTTTGCTAGTGAGCTAGTTGACCTTCTTGATTTCTTTATCCCCGACACAAAAATGTTTATATCCCCCACGTTTCCTTGTTGAGTCCTGAGCACCTACCACTCGCCAAAATGAATCTTATTTTTCCTTGAATGCGTCGAGATCTTCAGTTACATAAATTAACCCCTTCTGATAACATTGAACTTTGGGAAGTAGTAGAATGTTACGAATAAAAAAGAAAACAAGTAAATTAGTAGTGTTTACCGTTGTAATACTCGATGGTAATAACCAATTATTGTGGTATTAACAAAGTTTCTGTTAAGATTATTTACGGTTCTTTTAATTGTAGGAAAGAAAGCTGAGTGCTGGATGATGTTTAGGTAATAGGACATTTTCGTGATCACATATTCCTTTGTAAATTCTAGAACACTGGAAAAATATAGTGTAAGACTTGCTTAACAGTCGACAACAGCTCAATGATGAAGTTGGGTGTTTTTAGGTCAGACTAAAATTATCTCGTTAATTTTCCTTTCAAGATATCTACTTTCTTGTGAACATGTGACGACATAGTTTCAGAGCCCGATTTGTCGGAAAATTGAGGTCAAAGTTCTTGTAATGAGTTTTGAGGGTTTTCACAGGGAACTGTAAAGGAGGATATTAAGACGCTGCTCAGACAAACAGTGACATGAGCTATTGGGTTGCTTGGCTGTAATTAAGCTTTTTTTTCTTTTGCTTGGGTGCGCTCTGCTTTTTTCCGACAATGCTTACGCACACAACGCAACTGTTTTAATTAGTATTCATGGATCGAATAGAGCCGAGCTAGTATATCTCCAGCACTGCAAGACTTGCGTTGAAATCGTAACCTTCTCGACTGCTCTCAAGTACATACGTACTGCATAAACATGCTATTCGCTATTCCTCCCTTGTCGGTAACAAAGCACATATGAATTGCCTTTCCCGCCTACATAGTCGGCTTATGGTGGCTTCTCAGTGACACTCCCCCTTCGTTTTTGCTCATCCTGTGCAAACGAAGTCAAACAAAGAACTTTTTTATTACGTCGCTAAGCTTCTTTATTCTGCTACTTTCCGACTACCTCACGATAGATCTCGCCTGAACGTATTTAAACGAAACGCGGGCTGTAGTGAACTCGTTCAAGATTTCATGTGACGTATTTAGGAGACCGTCTTGATAAAGTTACAGCAAGAGTTAGCCCCTAAAATCTTCAGAAAGCTAATTGGGTTTTGTTAATTGACTTTCTATTTATTGTTTTAGTTGCTTATTCATTGTTGTTGGTGTATGTATTGTTTAGTTGCTTATTCATTATTTTTGGTTTATTTACTATTTTAGTTGCTTATTCATTGTTGATGGTTTATTTGTTGTTTTAGTTGCTTATTCATTTTTTAAAAATTTATTTTAGTGTTTCGTTGTATGAAAAAGTTACAAGAACAAATCGATTAAAGACGGTCGAATTTCACGAAATCGTAGTCGTCAATCTTATCTTTTTCTTTTGATTTTTTTATTCGATTTTGTCATCCTTCCGCCATTTGCCGATTGCGTTAATTAACTTACACATTTTTGAATATCCAAAAACTATTTTTTTAACTACTTTTTCAAACATTTTTTAGACGTGACATAACTTGGTTTTGAACCGGTCGCGGACTGCCTGAGTCCACGGTGGCTTTTCTTCGTTCCTGTTGAAAGTTATTTCTCTCATTGTAATTTCATTTCTATTGGTTTATGCAGAAGCTTCTCTTGTAATTTAGAATGTCACACAAGTCACCCCAGAAAGTTTTTAATAGGAATGTCACAGTTTTTTTCTCTTTCTCTTTTCTCAAAAGTCACCAGTGACTCCCATGTTCCCATGTTTGCATAAGCGCATCAGCGAGGACCTTAGAACCGTTTCCGTGGCATGTGTATGGGACAGCTCGAATATTACTTTGTGTAGACTTGTTGGAGTCGTTGAAGGGAAAGAAGATGATAAATAATAAAAATTGAAGGTTTATATAATTCCGAGAAAGGGGGAGAAAGATCCAATAGGAAGGAATGGGGGGGGGACTTTTGAGGTAGTCGTCGCCTTTAAGAAAAGCGTTACAAGTCACGAAGTTTCGTTGGTTTCACCAAGGCGATTGAGTGTTATGGATACTGTCATCAAAAATCCAATATCCTCCGTGTTTGGGTGATTTGCAAACAGCCACCAGCGCCCCAAACTCGTAAGAATACCCACGTTCCTCTTTTTTTTCGGTCGTTGGTGAGAAGCAGGATTTCCGTGGGGCTCTGTTTGATTTGCCTTCTTTGGTGCTTTATACGTTTTCGATGTTGTCAAGCCAATCTCGCGTAGGAAGCTAGTGAAGATGGGGATATTTTTTCCACGTCCTTTTCGAGGAGGGCGACATGGCCTGAATTGGGCAGTTGGCGACAATGGAACAGTGCTGATCGTTTATGGTGATGCCTTGACAATCAAGTAACATACATGAGCCGAATTCGAGATGGTGAAGAAATTAGGATGATGAAATCCCACTTTTTTGTCATGCAAAAAGCGAACATATGGAAACCACTCCAAGTGCATATAAGGCTTCTTTCAGATTTCGCGGCTGAATCAAGTCCATAGCGAGATTAGAACGTAAACACTGACAGCTGAGGGCAAGTTCGAGTTCAAGATCGAAAGGAAAAAGCGAAAGGCGTTGCTACCTTTCAGGCAGCATACAAGTTTAGTGTCAAGTTCAATTCCAAACGGAGTGAGTTGTATTACAATACTTAAAACGAGTTGCAACTAAACTGATTCTTGTCCTCAGTCCAGGGTTCCTGTCAACCAGATCCGGAGTAATTCAAGGAAAGTGAAAGCTAATCCAAATCAAATTCAGAATGATTTTTTTAAAAATGCATGTCAAATTATTATATTTGTTTGTCGGTTACAATCAAGTCAACTCTTTTCGCACTATTTTCAAAAGTCAAAGTCAATACACAGTTAAATAAAGTAAGATAGGCAGCAAGTGATGTGAAAATTGAATTGCGGCTAGAAAAAAAGTTTATGTTTCGGAAAACAGTAAATTCCGATTTTTTATTCTAAACGAAATACTGTATTGGTTTTATACTGCGATACGTATGCCAGGTTTTAACCTAGGGTGACCTATGGTTTACCTCCAAGAGGTTACCAAAGCGCCCTTACCCTACATGAAAACTCTAGTGTGAGCACGTGGTAAAATATAGGTTAAATCGCTTGGTAAATTTTAATGCAGTAGAACTGGTGGCTAAAAATAAGGTAAAACCTTTTGTCGACTTTGTTGGCCTAATAGTACCCTATGCCCTCACCCTGTAAAGTAACCAATGTGCTATTACACTACTTCAAGACTATAATTGTCAACGCGTGGTACAATTTGGTTTAAATCTCTTTGTGGTATTAAACTGAATAGAACTAACCATAAACGAAGTTCAAACAGATTCAGAAGTTTAGGTTATTTTACTTGTTTGGTGTGTAGTAGGCCACGACCAGTGGCGTAACCAGGATTTCATTTCGGGGGGGGGGGAGTTTCGGGGGGTTTTTAATATGAAATTTTTTGGGACACTTGGTCATTCTCCTGTCTTCCCCATTATAAAATCAAAATTTTGGGGTGGGGGTGGGGGGTTCGAACCCCCCCTAAATACGCCCCTGGCCACGACGACTGTGGATCTAAGATAAATGTCAGGAAGGCATCTCACAAATTGTTGTTGGAGTTTTTTTTTTATATACAAACTGTAGTGTAGCACCCTGTTCCAGTATCTGTGTATGAGCTACGTTTCATATAGCCGGTGTTCAGCGAAAGCTGTCGTCCGAATAGGTTCGTGTCTCTAATTTAACTGTTTAAAGTGTGTTTGTGAACTCCCAGCAGGTACTGTATGTACATAAAGGTGTACGCTGCGTCAAAAGGTTTGAGAACTCCATAGTGTTACAAAATAAGTGTGCATGTTAGTAGTGAATGAGCTACAAAGACCTTTTCGTGCGACTAATGGAAGCATAAAACGTGTTCTATTTGTTATCCTTGCTGTGTGACACCTTTTCATGCTAACTTAACACATAACACCTGCCTATAAACCTCCTTATGGGACGAGCGTTTATTGTCTACGTTATAAAGATAGTGAAGAGCAAAATTTTCATCTTATTGTCTGTGAGCGAATTGGCGTAACTAAGTCATTTTTGTGAACATTGAACGCATACAATTTACATGAATTTCGCAACTTTGTTGGACAGAAACTCACTGTAAGCTGTTTTTTGGAACGCAAATGGATGCTTTTATTCCGTTTGGCTACTTTCTGTACTTTGAGTAGGTTTTAAGAAATTTGTTTAGACATGAGCAGTCCTCTTTTTGGAATGCAAGTACTTCTCAAAGGGAAGAGAGAAAAGGAAATGCACTAAATAATGCGCTTAAGTGTTACTTTCTTGCCACACCCTCTAAATCCTCGCCCCTTTTTTTACCCCGCGATTTCTGGAAAGAGGAAGATGCGGAAAAGGCGGGAAAAGCATCCAGACCCGCAAGAAAAAGGACACAGAGAGAAAAAGTCCTCTGGGGTGACATTTATCTCCCAAACTCTTGAATGCTGATGAGTGTTGGTTGGCATTTAGGAAGGAAAATTCTTATATTGTCGGAGAGTGTCTTCTGTTGACAAGCTTTGGGCTGGTCCTTATCCCTCCAACGGGAATAAACGCAAGATACCCTTAAGCGGTTTACGCGAGGAATGTGTTCGTAAAGAATTCGCGCCAACTGAACGTCGCATAATACCAGCCTATTTCCTACGAAAAATGCAGGTCATATTTCTTAGGGTACATGCAGGCTTGTAGCTCCTGTTGTGACGAGCAAATATACGAAATGTTTGTAGAAGTACGTATCTGCATTTTTTTAGTTCTAGGAATTATTTATTGGCATAACAAAGAATTTGAGTTTCTTTAATGACGACTTGCGTAAATTATTTAAGTGGAAACGTATTTGTGTTAATGTTTAGTTTATTTAGTCATTTAGTTCTTATTTTACTTCTGTATTTTTAGTACTTTCATTTTTATTTTAATATCATTATTACCTTATTATTAGTACTTCTATTTTTATTTTATTATTATTTTATTTTTAGTACTTTTATTTCTACTTTAGTGTTATTACTACGTTATTTTTAGTCTTTTTAGCATTTTTATTTCCTTATTTTTATGGTGAAAGGGCAGTAAATAAATTCATGAGCCAACCATGGCGACGTCCATTTCTTAAAGGAATGAGAATTAGATCATAGATAGATATGGGTACAGTGCGGAATTGTCAGTGCTTTGAATTCGTCGCTTTTTTCTAGTTTTGGAGCAAACTTTCCGTTAGCGTGGAATATTTCATAATACACTTTGCAGCAGGCTTAACGTGTTTCGAATTCACGTAAAGCGCATCGTTGTAGTAGAGTTCCTTGCTAGCATGAGGCAGATTGCCTTTCGTCATCATATACTTGTGGGAAAAGAAAAGAAGGAAGAGTATAAAGTCATAATAGCCAAGGAAGATATATCTGTAGCAGTGCGATATTAACTTGTGTGCTCTGGAGTTATAATTCCCAGACAGACTATTCAGCTCCAGCAGAAGTTTTGTGGCAGCAGCGAACTATTATGTGTTATTCTCTCCGCGAAGTTCTAAGCGTTGCTGGGTGCTGTGTATTCATCCAAGTTTTGTGAACGAGTTTCAAATTGCAAGCGCTTCTATTTCCTCCCCATTAACAACCCATGCAATAAACTTCTACCCGGAAGAAAAGAAACATATGAAGCATCTCTATTGGATATTACAAAAAATTAATCGCCGTTTACTTTTTTTGTGTGTGTGTCCCGTGAAGAGAACATGATGACTGCGTGCCTTGTCTGTGAATCTTGAGCTTAGGGAACGTTTCGACTTTTGTTAGGAGGATATTATTGCTTTGGGTTAAAAAAAATGCCAGAACAAAGGAAAGGAACAAATAAAAAGAGAAACAACTTGATAAATAGCGCAATTTAAGTTGAAATACTTATCGCGCTATTTTGACAGGAAGTGGCTGGCGTGTTTAAAGATATTTTTATGACTTCAAACCCTTGGGGACAAAAAAAAATTGTGTTAAGGCTAATGCAGAGTCAGCTAAGCAGGAAAAAAGCTCTAAATCTTAGCCTGGATGGTTCCTGACACTTTTTCTGCACTAGGAGCGAAAATGGATTCACAACCCACCCTTGAAAGAAGAATTATTGTGTTATTTTTCTTAACCAACTAACACAGTACCCCAGAAGAAAAGAAATAGTGCAAAAGTGTCTGCATCAGTGGTTTGGAATGTGAGAAAAGTATATATCCTGTAAGATCTGATTATTAACAGAACTGTTGTGATCTGATCGGATCGACGTTTGCTCATAAATGACCAGAATTGCATAGAGATTATCGAGGAAATTTAGAGCAGATCAGTGCCAAGTGGAAAGGTTGCTGATCTGTCGGTTGTCCTTTCCGGCCATCTCTTCCAACTGAATTTCAAAATTTCGAATTTTGACGATTTAGAAAGCGCCGTGAAGCGGGGACAATTTTCCAACGTTTTACGTTTCCATACTTGCCTGTAAGCAAAGCAATTGATAGCTAATAGCAGTGTCGAACTTAATTTAGATTAAATTCAATTATATTTATAGTCAAACCAGCTCAAATACTTTCGGAATTGGAAGTTTCGAAGTAAGCTTCATTCAGTTTTTTATTACAAGCCAAGGCTTGACTCAGTTATTAGTCGAATTGAAATAAAGCACAAACACACAGCAAATCGCGATTGAGTTAATTGTGGCTAGGAATATCAGAAATTTAGAAAATGAACAAATGAAAGGATTTGCAATTAAGCGATAATTTCCTTTTTTTACACACGGGAAAATAAATTTTATATACTTTTTGTTGTCAGCTAAGGAATTCAATTTTTTTCAGGCGGCATTCCTTTAGATCGGACCGGAGGGAATTGCCAAATTAAAAGATGGTCAAAGGTCCGACAAGAATACACGTGTAAGTCGTAGATAGCTAGAATGAGTTAGAATCGTGTTACTGAAATACTTCTTCGTTCGTGCAGTAAACAGACCAGATTCAGCGTTGTGTTTCAAAGTGTATAAAGTTTTCTTTCAATTAGATCTCAACATAGATTTAAATTAAGAGCGCATATCAAATTCGACGCATATTAAAGTAGTGCTGTAATCATAGACCGCGTAAACTGAAGGAGATTTGTATCTAATTTAGGTTTTGGGAATCACGTGACGTTGGGCAAGTTTTAAGTTGGTTGCGAAGACAGAGCAGGGTCCTTTTTTTATAGACTTCCTGTGCGAGCATAAAATCGTTAAGCCTTTGTTCATTAACGGTTAATGAATGAGTCATAAACCGTGGCATTTAATCAATAACTAATGAGCTCATCAACCAGCACGCATGAGTCACGCAGCCAAAAGTAATTCCAGCGTCATGCGTGATTTTTGTATTCCTTATCCCCATGGCGCTTTTTGTGTACGTCGCTCGCTCTGTCGTCCACTACCGTGAAAACCGGGTCTTGCTTCACTTTTTTCCGCGTCCCCTTTTCGATCAGGCGATGAGCTAATTATGCACAAAAAGCTTTTACCCCGTCAAAGCCCAAGATCCTTGAAGAGTTATTGCGTACTTGTGCACGTATCCTTGTACTTTTTTTGTCCCGGAAATGAAGTTTATCGCGCTACGAAACGTCCGTATGTGAAACTTTATGCTAAACGTTTATAAATGGAAAGTTTTGACATTTTTGGGTGACCGCATATTTGAATTACGTAACCTACCGCGAAGACGAATACGCAAACAATAATAGTAAAATCTAAAAATATTGAAACTAAAAGTGGAATATATGAAAAATACAATACCGAGGAATTAGATTTATCAAAATCTTATTTCAGCACTCCAAAAGTAGCGTTTTTTAAATTTACTCACCATACTCGCTTTAAAGCAAGTGTCAATGTTTTTCCCTATCAAGCTTCGGAACTTTCGAAATCTGGTATGCAAAAATTTTTCACATTCAATGAATTTCGCTTTACGTGTGTAAAGTATTGCATTATTAGAAGTTAATGGGAATTTTCTCTTATAAAGTCAAAGGATAGTCACAGGAAGAATAAAACATTTCAGCCTTGCAAATCCTCGTAGACTTCGTGAGAACGGCTTTTTTTGCAACTTTTCTTTGCGTAACAGTCTATGACATCACAGTTTGGAGTGTAGAAAAAATGTGCCAGATTAAGGTAAAATAAGCTATAAATCCTAAATCGATTCGTCATTGCCATTGTTAAGGCCACTGTATACCGCACTTCTCTTATTAGACGATAACACTGAAAACTTGCGTGGAGATTTTGCATTTGCCGCTCAGTGTTTCTCGAAGTAATCTTGACAGTAAAGTTTTCATTGATAATCCCTAGAATCTAACGAAGAGATATGTTTGAAAAAACGCACAGATAATTTACAATTGTTCAAGGAACTTGTTTGCTTTTTTCCAAAATTCCGAATTTCGAAAATTTCTCCACGTTAGATTCTAAGTTGCCAACGCAATTTTTTTTGTTTCTCCCATTCACCCAATGAAAAATAAGAGAAAGGGTTTGCAGTGACGTTAATGGTAAGTTACTTCTGTTTTCGTGAAAAAGTGCTGATAAATTGTTTGATTACTCGCGAGCTAAAAGACAAGAACAACGTGTTTGGTACGATAAGAGTTCGTAGTAGGATTATTTAGCCACGAACATGGGTGTGTTATGTGTATTTATCACCAGTTTGCAGTTCTTGAAAAACATTCGTCATTATCTCGGTTGTTTCGCAAGCTTAATTGCCTGAGTGCTTACTATGGACATGAGCCGAAATTAAAAATATACTAACCAATATCTTGGGAACGATCTTGTAGTAACGTGATAGAATTTCGATATTTTTTTCTCTATGTTCATACTCGCGTTATAAACGAGTTATTTATTACCACATTTTTAAAAGGTAAGAATTACCAATGTATTACCAAAGCTTATGTTCTGAGTAAGTCACAAAACTCAGCATCAGGACAATGCATCAATGGCGACGAACAGTGCCCTTGTCGACAGTGAATGAATCTAATTCATGCTATTAAAATTTGTTGTCAGACTTGTTCGATGACGCAGGACGATCATAGAAAGCGAAACTCAAATAACCGCTTTAAAAACCTTCCCAGGATGAGCAGTTACAAATTCTTAAAACTGTCCGTGCCTGTGGAGTACTGTCTCCTGAATTGAAGCAGTTTTGAAGTTTTTGCGTACAGTTTCAGATGACAAGTGGCAATTTCTGTCCATTTGCTGAAAGTGACAATTCATACGGTAATTTTACGGTATTACCTTGAGGTACAACATTGAAATCCTCGTAAAATTGTTATATAAGACAAAAGAGTCCGAGGAACTTTCCTTGGCACTCCTTAGAAACGAGGAGCAACCATGAAAACGAAGAGTGGAGTTAGATTTCTCAAACTTGGTCATTTTGAAATTGGTTTCCACCAATAACGCAGGCACGCGCACAGAATGTGAGCCAAAATGTTGTCGCCGAGGCAACGTCAGAAAACAAAAAATTCAAGTTTTCTTTACATGTGACTTTGGAGACGATTGCGACAGAAATTTGGCTCTACCGACAGAGTTTTATTCGTAGAGCACAGCAGCCCATGTTCATTGCTTAACTAGTTGTTTATACAACTTGTTAAAGCGCAAAAAAGCGGATAACTCGCTTCCGTTGCGAAACAACTCGGTGTAGACAGATCTGTTGCGAGTATAACCTCAGGGCAGGGTGGGGCTGAGAGATTCATCCAATTTCAATTGAATTTAAAGGTCTTATTTCCCGACTATTGATGGGCGAATTGGGAAGAGGTTCATAGAAAAAGGACAGAATGAAATGAAATGGAAAGAAAAGGAAGGGCTGTAGAGCTGTCGGAGGGTTTCAGATGAAAGAAAGTTCCGTAATCGATCCAAAGAAAATGAGTTTAAGCCATTGACCGGCGTCGTAACTACGCTATTCAAGTCTGCTATCGAGTTTTCAAGTTTTTTTTCTCCCGCACGATTTTTCCTTCCCTTCGGTATAGCGTGGCGTCTTGGCCTGTCCTTTTCGCGATTAATTTTCGGTTAGTAAAATGAAGTGACTGGGCTCGGGTTCGGGTTCGAGCCGGCGAGTAATTAATTTATTACCACGCTGCATTAGCCGATTAATGACCCGCATTGGTTCGACTTCCTGCCTCGGTACATGAACTTGTCTTCCTTTTTTTCTAAATTTGTTATTAAAGGTAGTGCAAGGACGGGAAACACGATGACAGTGAGCCCTCGCTTAGCGATGGCGGGCTTTATGACGGTAACAGACGATGAAAATGGTTTACATGAACGATGTATTCCTGACAGAGTTGAATAAAGCCAACCCAAAGGTCAGGCAGTTCACCTGCACCACTACTCCTACATGCAAATCAAGTCAAATCAGTTCGCGATGCCAAGAAAACCTTGCGACTCACGAGTACCAGAAATTGAAGGAGGTGCGAACAAGGGACTAGCTTATTTCTTAGGTCCTTGTCAAATAATTTAAACGTCCCATATATGATTTAGGTGCAATTTTTTATTTAGTTATTTTTACTTATTTTTTATTATATTTTTTATTTTATTTGAAATTCATTTTTACCTATTTAGTTACTTTTCTTTAGTTATTTTTTCTTTATTTTTTATTTGTAATGGTGTATGGATGCTGAAATTCATTTCTTGTGTATTCGACTGCGTTCCCAATAAAAGTGAACAATTTAGAATACACGGTATTATGGTAGAAGCTCATTTTTTCTATACGTTTTCCGTACATCAGGGGTCGGCAACCTAGGGCGCACGTGCTGGATCTGTCCTGTAAAGCCATCTTATCGGGTTTGTGGTACTGGAACGAAAGTTATAGTACGTGATATGATAAGGAAAAACTTTCGAGTTCGAAACAGCATAAAAATCAGAATAATTTTAGTATTCGTTACAATTTAAACGCCATTTTATTTAAAATACATAAACAATTTCGTCGTTTATTAGGTAAATCGGAGGTGTTTAAACACTTGCGCCGTGACATCGCCCGATATTTGGACGGGTGGAAACACTATTTAACTGTAATTGGACTGAAATAACTCCTAGCGTAGGTAGTTGGGAATGGGGCGCCGCGCCACAAGTCGTGAAACGCCAAGGGTGCCGCGAGATGAAAAGTTTGAGAACCACTGACTTAAGTAATACACGTTAATGGTTTCAGGGTTGAAAGCAGCGCCGTAGGCTTTGATTCTGTTTCGCGCGGGGAAAAGATTGCCGACTCCTGTCTTACATGATGCTCGATCATGTCGAAGTTTGCAAAGTTCTCCCTCAAGTCCAGTTTTTCTTGTAAGGCAAGTGCTTTTCTAAGGACAGTCAAGGTAACTGACGTGACTTGTACCCAGCTCTGCTTGCTGCATTAGTCTGAACCGAGAGTCGTGTTCCTTTAGAGTTAAAAAACGGTAGAAAAAAATACAAAAGTAGAAACAAAAACCATGCTCAAGCACGCGGACCTATTCGCTGCACGGATCTTACCTAACAGTTACGTAAACAGTCAACGAATAACGGTCAGCGAGTGCTTCATCGGTGTAAACATTTCATCGTTGGCAACGACAAATTTTCTTTCAGCGAACGATATTCCAGGGTATCGTATAGGCCTAGACACCGTTCACGTAAGTTATGTATAGCTAGAGTAGGGAGTTTAATATTTAACCACCCTTTCCACGAAATGCAATTTTTATAGGGGATAAGTACTGGAAACAGTTCTATAATCGCCTAAAGGCCACGGTGCACCTAAGCGTAGTGTAGGGGAATCACATGGTAAAAGGCGTCAGCGATTTTGCCAAAACTACTAAGTATTTTGTTAAACATTCTCAGTAGTAAAGTTTTGAATCATAATATCTAGTGCATATCGTCGAGATTTTTTTCGAAAAGTTCTTCGTAAATTTGTGAAAAGCGAGTCAAACTTAAACTCTTTTGCAGGAAAACAATTTCCGATATTTGATCGCAAGGTTCATTCGAGCCACTTGAAAGTATTTATTATTATTTTTTTGTAAAAAAGGAATTCACATCCGACATTTAGTTTTGGAATTGTCACCCAGGATATTCCATAAAACTATTTAGGTGATAAATCCGAAACTAAACGAGGAATTTGAAGCCCGTTTTCATGAATAAATTAAGAAAACGGTGCTTTTACTGTAACTTGAGGCCGGATATTTGAGCATGCTTTCCCCCCCCCCAAAAAAAAATGGACTATTTTTTTCGACTAGCGAAGTTACTTTTTTCCCCATAAATGCCGTGTTTACTTTATTTTATTATTTTCCCGAGGATCGACGTAGCCTTTCGCTATTTGCCGCGTCTTATATTAATTTCTTCTCTCTGCTTACACTACATTCAGTTAAGCGTGCCAGAGCAGAATTTTTAATATGATTATTGCTTATTTTTTCATTACTTTTTTAAAAATACGATGTGTTTTATTTTTATTCTCCTATTGTTATTTTGTATCAGTGCATTTTCTCCCCACTTTCTTTCGTTCGTTTTGCAATTACGGGTGCCAGGCAGTGCCATAGAGAAGGTTCTCATTTTTGCGGTCGTCTTTTGGTCCCCTTTCAGAGTCTTTTGTATTAGAAAGATAACAGCGTGATGGGCAGCGAGGCGAACGTCAGCAAAACTTGGCGCTGTTGTAGCAGAAAAAAAAGAGGACAATGAGAACAGTCCACCCAATGTTGTCAAGTCCACCGGCTGCAGGAAAGACAAAAAAGAAATTTTACCCCCAGAGTCTTAAGACGACTCTTAGTATGAGCTGATCTGGAGGAAATCCGACAGAAATGAGATTGAGTCTGCACGGGCGAGCGACCTGTTCGTTTCCTAGATGTGTCTTCCCCCTCCACGATATTTTCACGGAAGACGATAACGCCCCTAACCACGATCTTGGATTTTGGCTAGAAAGGTCGACGATGAAGGACAATCTGAGCCGATTTCTTTCCCTAGCCTTTTTCCCCCGCCTAAAAACACTTCTAGTCACATATCTTGCCGTTCTCGTCCTGAAAGCTGCTGATTGATTAGTATAGGGTTAGTTAAAGATCACGGAAATTTTTTCGAAAAATCACGGTTGTGTTTTAAATATTGACCAAAAATCACGGCATCGTGACGCAGTTCGCATAAGTTGGCCTTTCTTTCAACATTACGTCCAAAGTATTCTTCAATATAACCGAAAAATATCATATTTAAAAGATCCAATGAACTTATCGTAAAACTACACCTCGTCTGTGATGCTTGAAAGGAAAAATTCCGTTTGAAGTAAGTTGGAACTAGGCAGTTCGCGATAAATATAGTAATTTATTCGGAGTCCACCTCTGGTACCTCCTTTTTTGACCGGCTTGATTTCAAGTTGACGATCATTGAACTTTTCTAGTATGATCTAAAGTAACATTGTAACTCGTGCAAAGGCGCTTTCCACAAATAGCGTGTCAAATTCCTTTAGGATACTCTTTAGCTTGATTCTGGCGAGACATGTTCTCAGAGTGCGTCTTTGAAGCTATCAGGGAAGCGGCCTTGTGAAATAAGGGAATTAAATACAAAGTAGGGAAGAAAAAGTTATACGAGATCTGGGAACGTATGCTCAGCTAATGCGCATGCGCAAGAGTCCTCTTTGCAAAAATGTTAGGCCTGTAGAACAGAGTGGGAATCGAAAACCATTCCTAGCACACAGTGGTCACAAAAAGATTAACTTTTTGCACAGGATTTTCTAAAAAAATAGGGTATAATGGCCAAGAAACATGGTAAAATACGGGTATTTCTCGATTTTCAGGAAAACCGAAGTTTTTTGGGAAAAATCACGGAAATCACGGGTTACGTGAAATCGCGCTTTTTAACTAGCCCTAGTCCATAGCAATGAGATAATCTGATCCCAAATGCACAATACGAAATGGTCGTACTGGATTAAGTCCACAAAAGAACAAGGAAAGGTGCAGAGAACAACGTTTTGTTTCAGAATAATCCACGGTGAAGAGGAAGATAAGGAGCTGGGCAGAAATGACAGATGGTGGAGTTTAGCATACTAAGCTTCCGGGTTCCTGCAATAAGAACAGGAATCTCCACATAGAGAAGAGGGTGGGGATAATAGGCACGGTGACGTTTCTTATAGCGATGGCGATCGAAATGCGATGGCGGGCTATTAAAGAGGCTGGAAAATGGCCTGAGTGAGGATTTTGAGATGTGACCTGACTTGGGAGTGCACTTGGGCGGGTCAATACTCCGGGGCTGTGTAGCTTTGGGGGAAGTTTTTTTATTCTTTCTTTTTTTTAAAGCGAGTTTGTTGAGTTTACAAGGAAACTGCATTGGCGTCTTGGGAGCTTTTGGAAAGCGAGAGAATTTGCAACAGGCCGTGGTAGGAGTAAGGTTGCTTTGGGGAGAGCAGACGCAGTATAGTGTAAATAATTCAGTGGGGAAATGTTACGCTAATGCGCACTATTGTAGCAACAGATGAAGAGAGTAAACAGCACCGGATGTGAGTTTCCTTCCCCATGCTTAAGTTTACTTTAGGGAGAAACTCTGCTGGGTTGTCCCTTTTGGGGGAATGTCTTACGAAGTAATAGTAACAATTGTAGAAAAGGGTTCCCTTTGAAAACATAGTTGATTGCGAAAAGTTCAGCTTGTGAAGAAAGTTTTATAGCTAAGGCTGGTCGAGCATAAGGAAAAAAAATATAGTGATGTGGTCTTCCGTGTAAGGTCTTTTAAAACAGAATGTTGAAGTTTGGACAGTAATTAAGATAACTTTTTTGACAGTTTTTAATATAACTTTTATATTGCACTTCTGGGAATTTTCTGGGAATTTTGTAGAGTTTTTCATGCGACTGGTGAACGCAGGAAATGGGTGTCAAACAAAAGCACTGCAGTGGTCTAAGGTACAACAGCTCTGCGCACATTAATCACCGGTCTTGTATTTCTTGGAAAGAAAACAAATGATCGCCCCTACCGGCCACCCGCGCTATACGCGGGTGTTTAGTTAGCCTTCTATGCGTGACGAAACCGTGTATAACGAAACACCATTAAAATGATCTGGTACTAATAGATACAAATGACATATTTTAAAGGGTACAAGGTCTAAATACGATCACAGAAAACGTAGTTTATTCTCTAGCTGCCGTAGTGATAATAAAACGAACAGTTTGAAAAGATGGAAACTAGAAGTAGTCCAAAAGGATAAATATCAATACATAGAATGTTTTAGAAGGGATAGTGGACGTTTCACATAGACGGTAGAAGCCATCACATCGAGAATATATCTGACCGAGCCCTATGCAACTATGGTAGTTAAACGGAAGGTTGATTAATGGGGTAAAAGCATACAAATATTTTTTTATATATAAAAAGAACGTATAGAAATAGTTCCTAAACATTGATTTAGTTTAGTTAAGGATTGATTGTCCTTGAGTATTGCGTACGGTCATTTATCTCAGAATGTGAAAAAAAAGTCAATTTATAAGTGCGGAATAAAAGTCAGGTTGAATGGAAGGATGATTAATGCGGCAAAAGCATGCAAATGTCATTGTTATATAGCAAATAAGAATGAAATCATGTATAGAGATATTTCTTAAACATTGATTTAGTTGAAAGGTCTGTAATTTATATAGCAATTATATAATCATTTATATACGCAATTATATTGTGTATAGTAATTTATCGTAGAATGAGGAATAAAAGTCAATTTTATGGAAAAGTCTTGCCAGAATTATGTCTCGTTAAAGCGAAACTGGATAAAAGGCTTTACGACATATTGTCCTTCAAAGTGTAACGAATAAAAGTAAAACTATTCTCGTTTAACGAGAATTTTAATAATTAAAAACATTTAGTTCAAAACTTTTTGTCTGTAGCAATCTTTTTTGCCGTTATTAATCCCTTTGGCAACGTATTGATCCTCCATTCGCGTACAAGGTCTGTGTTGGATGACTAATTGTTAGAAATCACGCTCCTCGTATTTTTCTTTCTGGAGAAGCCAATTTGCTTGTATTTTCTTTCTTTTTCCTTAAAAAAAAGACACCAAACAAGGTAAAAGCTTCAATGAACACGCGTTTGTTCCTCTAGTTAGGCTATAATGGAAACCATGGCGACTTGTTTCTAGGATTCCGCCGCGTGTTTCCCTCACATAAATTGTTTCGGGAGGGTTAAATCGACACGCGATGGCTCCACAAAACATGAACGCGTACAATATGACATCGACTGCAAATCCAATTCCGTTTTCCACCACCTGGTTAATAGGTATTCCCTGGCTATGTCAGGGCCATTACAGACTGTAAACTGTTACTTAATGACTCATGAAGGTAGCTTATAGACGCCTCCGTCCCTTCCTGACCCTTTTTTCGCATCAAGCGCCTCCTCCTCTTCCGTTGGCCTCAGCGTTTAACCCCTCGCGCACCGGGATAAAAGTAGTTCGACAATGAGCGCCAGTCGTGAATTACGTGCCAACTCCTCCGGCGTCTCTCGCTAATTTGCACATCAGTCGCAGCTTCTATTCGTACTCATCCGTTTATCCGTCCTTCCCTCCCGTAAGAATTAATCCCCTCTTGTAGCTGCGATCACTTTTCCCTATTTTCATTATTTATTTATTTTACTACGGAGAATTAATCCTCTCTTGTAGCTACGACCAGTTTTCGCTATTTTTGAATTATTACTATTATTATTATTATTATTATTTTACTACGGAGCACGCAGTGAGTATAGTACGTTGGACTTTGCCAGCGTTGAATCCTTCGTTGTTGAACAAGGTATATTATTTTAGTTTGCGCTAGCCCCCTTTTTTTCCTCGTGTAAGCACTGTTATCCTGCTTAGTCCCGCTGAGTGTTTATTCAGGATGGCGGCCTTTAACGCCACGTGAGAGAAGATCGCCAAACGTTAGGGAAAAGGAGTTTTCACGTAGTTGTTGTTGGAGGGGCCCTATTGTTGAGTCCGTGGGTGTCCGTTTGCTTTCAGGAAGAGAAGAAAAAAGCTGTTGAAGGGGGGTGCGTTAGTATAACGCGTATGTAGCTACATATGTAGGTGCATATGGCGGTGACTTAGGTGTGCTGAATTTTGGAGAGCGCCCGCCGGGCCGGCGCCGGAGCCTGGGATAGCAACGTTCGACGAGGACACGTTTGTCAGTTAGCAACGTGCCGAGCTAGATAAAGAAAGGAAAGTGTGGATTTGTGAGCAGATCGGAGCAAACCGGACGTTCCTGGGTACGGGAGGGCGTTTTTCTCCTAATTATTGCAGATTGTTTCGCAAAAGGGAAATACTTGAAATGGACTGAGCGTTTGGGACTTTTCAGCGTACCAGAGTGTGGGGAAATCTCGCTAGTGTGACGTATTTTTTGTGAGAAAAATAGGAGTCCATTTTTGTGTAGTGTTGACCAACAAGTTGTGACACAGTTTTCTATAGCGCGCTGGGAATTTCGGTGTCAGAACTTATGGTACAGTGTAACATTTTCGTGTGGGTGGGTTAAAAAGTGGGGGAAAAGGAGGAAGAGTTCTTTGTCTAGTGTTTTTCGTGTGGGCTACAGGTTTCGAAGAGTCAATTGTACAGAGATGTTGGAGTTACAATTAAGTAAAAAGCGAAAATTGGAATAATTAGGCTGGCTAATAAGTTGTAGTACGTTTTTCCATTATTTGTTAGCCAACTTGGTGTCAGGACTTATTGGACAGTGTAACTTTCGTAATTGGTGGGTTTAAAAGATAGTGAAAAGTGGCTAACATTCATATTATGTATTTTGGGTATTTGTATAGTAATGTTTAGGTTCATAGATAAAAAATAATGTTGATAAAAACAGCGAAAGGAAAATAAAAGGGAAATTTGGACCAGTGCAATATTTTTGTGCGGAGCAGGTTTAAGGCACTTGGAAAGTTGTAAGGTTGGTTGGTTGGTTTACATTTGTGGGATTGTTATGGTAAAAAGTGATCCTGCTGAGGTGGAGATGTAATCGTTAGTAGGAAAAAAAGACGCAGAAAAAGGGGGGGGGGGAGGGAGATAAGGTACGCGAGAGAAATAAATTGTCGGTTTGGAACGTTGGCGGACGTTTGAACGATTCAGTCTACCCATAATTGTTATACACCTACTTGTAGACACCTTTATTTTATGTCCGTGACAGTGTTAAAGGCGAATGGGAATTTTTTACGATTTTTTTTGTGTGTGTGAGAAAAAAAGGTGTAAAAGATGGGTTTCGGCAGAAAAAAGACTGGTTGTATACGAAGGAGAGAAAGAAAAAACGGGGAGAGGAAAACCGCATTTTAAGTGCAGCCTTGGCCTTGCCACTTCGAACCTACAAAAATGTGCGTGGGTTGGGAGCTAGCACCGCAAGTTTTTCTATTTTTAATTTATGCTGATTTATTTTTTGTGTCGCATAATTCCTTTTTTGTGTATTTTTTGCTTTTTAAAATGCATAAACGATTTGGACAGACTCAAGTTGTATATACAATGTATGCCAAGTCCGGTTTTGAGAAGCTGCTTACAAATTGTCGCGTGCTTGTCTCTAACGACCTCCATAAGGAAAAAGGTCCACAGCAAAAGGTTAATGATAATGGAGCTGGCAGCTCAATTAAACCTTGTTACAAAGCTCGTCAACAAGCGAAATTATGACTTGGAGCGTGAGAAAATGGCTATGTTAAGATTGTTGTCGAGAGAAGGAGCGCGCTGTAATGAATATAACTCCGATAAGATAACAGCCACCCGGTAGAAAAGGCAGGTTAAGTTCCTCTTGTATGCGAAAGATAATTTCGTACCAGATAAGTTTGGAAACGTTATCTGTATGGCATTGTGTAAGTTAAAGTCTGAAAAAGATTGGTTAATAATGCAAATCTCCCCAGTTCGGATTTACTGTGAGTTATTAAATCCGATCCTGGTGATAAACGTTACCGTTTGTCCAATGGGTTTTTCTTTCCTAAACCTCAAGAAGCTTATCTGTTGCCTTGTGATCAAAAATACCGAGAAGACCCGTATAACCGTCAGTATGGGTTTCAAATAAACGTTTAAAAGGCGCTTAAAACATACTGAACTTTTAGTTGCCCCATTTTTGTTACTTTACCCCAAGTATTAGATCCAGTTCTTTAAATACCTGTATGTATACAATTAATAAGTAATAACTTTAAATAACAATTTGTTAATAGTCACAAATTAACGGACGAGTGCAAAAACTTACAACAAAATGCCTTGGCATAAATTGTGCTCCAACGTACACGATTACTTACATTTTTTTTACAACATGGACCGAACATACACTGTAAAAAAAATGTGAATTAACAATGCAGCAAAAAAATTATGAGGACTTAATTGTAAATATACTTTTAAATGTTTTCCTACCACAAATTCTTATTTAAAATAATTGTAAGTATTTTTACAGTGAAGTCTTTGTAATTTTTTGCTGCACAACGAATAATTGTAAATTCACAAAATAATGCTTTACAGTGTACGTTACATTGTATAAATTGCATCAGTGTGTTTTCCTAGTCTGTTTTTATTACTTATTAAAAAGATGACATGTTTTGCTTTCGGCAGGAAGTGATGAAAGTTTGTGCGTCGTGTTTGTTAAGTACATTACATTACGTCATCTTCGAAAACGAATTGGCTTGCATAAATGTGTTGTAATCTCCGGCGTCTTGTTGGTTAAGCGACAAATTAAGTTCGCTGAGCCTGATCTTTTTTCTTGCCATCCATATTTCGTAAAGCAAACGTACCGTTCGTGATGCACTTGAACGTTATAAACGACTTCGTGTGCCGACACGTCTCTTTTTTTGCGCGCCGAGTGCACGAAGGGTAATTCGTCATGTAAATTCAATCCCGAGAAATGCTTTTAGTGCCAAACCTTAGAGCCAGAGTTATAGAACGACAAGATCGTCCCTGAGCGGATTTTAAGGTCCATTTTTTTTGTTTGTTTTTGTCACCAAAAACGTCAAAATTGGATCGATCGATACGGGAAACGCAAGCTTCCCTTTCTTACTCTTGTAACATGTTGTTAAGTTAGGTTATGTTGTTGTCGAGTGAATCTCGCTTCCCTTTTCCTTGAAGGGTCGTGTGATTGTAGAAGCTGCTTTGGCTCTCTGGGTTTAGTGCCCAGTCTGACGTATGATTACAAGCTAGTTGCTCCGAAAATGACAGAAAGCTCAATTTGTTGCTCTTGCCCCCCCCCCC
>JAHZNP010001108.1:0-26322 GCA_020615345.1 Triops cancriformis
TATATGCGTTTTCTCTACGACAATAAAATGAGTCAGTTAATACGTAAGTCTGTGTTTACAATCCTTAGTTCGTCATGCAGATTCGACGACATGCGTTCTTTCCCACTTTTGCTTTACTTTTAAGATCCAGCTAAAGCCTCAAATTATTTGTGACAATTAAAATCAATTTCGAAGTTCACATCGTAACAATGAGTTCAACGCTGGTGCCTACTTGCAGTGAAGTGCTAATTACCATTTGTTTTTTAATTGTTTAAAGACGAACCTACTTTGTAATTACCTATTCCAAAAATTACGGAAATCCGTCAAATCAGCATCCTATAAATTTTGCACAAACATTCAAACAAATACACTACTGGGTAAACTTTTTGTTGTTTCCTGTTACATTACGAAGCTCGTTGCTATGTTTTTTTTCTACAATAAGGTTTAGGATCTCTATTAAAGAGAGATCACAAAACTACAATATCCATTCATACACACATAAATACGTAGACAGGTAATCATTTTGCATTGTATTAGAGATAACTCTTACATGACAGTGCCCAGTATTTTGGTTCGAATAAGTTTTTTGAAAAAAGTATTTGAAAAAATGAACTCCAGTGTGCAGTAGAACAATTTCAAGTTAATTTTTAGTGAGAACAAAAATTGAATAGTAAGTTTGCTTGTATTACCTAATAAATTTAAGAAAATTATGTTTTGTGACAGTTTTTGCGACAGAGACTGTATCATATACAACGTAATTTCCCTACAGGAGGAATAGATGCACCGAAGCCATGAGGGTCGTTCGGACGTGAGGCATCCCCGGTCACTCGGAACTATCCAGCGACACGCAGTAATTATATTAATAATAAAACCGTGTAGGAATTTATTCTGTATATGGTTCTTGAGGGCAGAAAAGAGTTAATTATGTCTCAACGTTTGGAAATTTTGCATGTTTGTATGAAAATTCCAAGCGTAACTAAATACCCCTCACTTCACATCAGTTGTTGTTTTAAACGTAAAACTATCCATTATTTTACTCAAGTGGACTCTTAAGCAAGCTGATAAATAAGTTGTAAGTTGACAGAGTTAGACTTCTAAATCTTCTGTTGTTTGCCGAGTTTTTGATTTTCTAAGTTCAAAATGCTGTCCGGGGCAGTTTCGGACAGTGTTTGAGGGGCACAATAGGAAAGAGAGTTAACGTGTCCGTTTCATGGGCATAAAAGAATTGTGGTGCTTGTTATTATATGGTCATATTTGAAGATTTATTTGATTGCCTGTAGAGGAGGGATGGGACAGTGTGGACACTTTTCTGTAGTTTATTTTTCACTTCACGTGGAGACAAAACTGTAGCCTAAAACTATACTCGTCACATGGCCTGGTGTTCTGGCTAACAAATGAGGTATTGTACGCTTGAAGAACACTAAAAATAAGACCACACAACCACGAAAACTGGAGGCACCTCCGACTGTCCAAAACGAGATACCGGGGATAAAATTTGGACTTGGGTGTAGTGCGATTTGTCCGTGTGTTTTGCCATAAGAAAACTAGTCGATTGCCTTTTGTAAAAAAAATACATAATAGACGTAAAATGTCTAAATGAAATCTTACACTTATACTCCCTCTCGATATAGGAGTCATCCTAGCTCCGGTTAGTGCAAGAAAACGCACGATTTTGGCAAAATGATTATTGTCAAAATGGTTAATATGCAATTTTTTGGACACTTGGTCATTCCGCTATCTTCCCCATTATAAAATCAAAATTTTGGGTATGCTGACAAGAATGAATTCTGGGTTACCCAGGCTCAGTGCAAAAACGATGGGGACGCTTAGAAGCTTTTAAAAGTAAACGCCATTAATTTTAGTGCAAAACTTAGAGACTTAGTCGCCAACGAAATCTACACGATTGGATCTCCTTTAGCGACGTACGCTTGTCTGTTTGCGACAAACGGGAACGTTTAAATTAATTTTAAGTGGTTTAGGAGCGCTGTAACTATTTTCACTGAACGGCCAAATTATTCAAAAATATCGTGAAAGATAAGAAACTTAAATGACTGCCAGTGGAGTGTAACACGATATCTCAGTAGATATATCTAACTGGTGTGGTGATTTTTTTGTGTGAGTCGTAGGTAACTATCAGTAATTCTACAAATTTTGACTTTTTGATAAAGTCAATTTAATATCATAAATAACAATATTAATAAGACTACAATTTTCTTAGCCATATCCGTAGATCTACAGCATAAGAAAGCAACATCTTTAGGTACACTAACTTTTGAAGAAAAGTAGGAACCAAATGTAACCCTAATGTTGAATAAACGTGACTATATTTTAAATCCAAACTAGTTTTACTGAAGGTGCAATTTATTTCCCATAGGTAAAACTTGGTAATCGAAATAATAAGTGTATCAATAAAAAGTTCGCTACTTTTCACATAATGTAATCAACGTAAGTCTTCACATTGTAGGGGCAACATGATGTTGATCGAGGCGTAGTCATCATCAGTCACTCCAAAATTGTGGAAATGAATGTCAGACGGGACCTAAAATGAAGAAGTTCAATTACGCAATTACATCGGTCATCAGTATACCAGTGGCTTACGGAAGAAACCTCACTTATTCCGTAACTCCCCGCAGCTAGAATAAATCATTGCTCCTATCTCAATCTCGCTGCTGTGAAAATTTAAATTCCGTTATTTCCCTGAGATTTTCTTATATTATTATTTACAAAGAACATTCCAAATCAACAACATCGTTTGCGGCATAGTCCGACGAACCTCCGTACCGTTGCTTACACTATTCATTACTTTCAATTACTTACCTTGCTTATGTAGCTAAGAGTATAATTAAATAAAAAAAACAAATAAGCATTTGAACAGTTAATCGAGTATCACCTTTTAAATATTTGTTCGATTCTTTTGTTTGTTTCATTTGCAGCTCCAATACAGAGAAACGAGTGCTTTCCCCCTATGGCGAACGCAATAGTTCGGATAGGTTGCTGCTTCTCCACAGCCTTTAACTTTGCGTAATAATTCTATTATTATTATTCCTTATTATTTTGGCATTTGTTTTTTCACAAGTTTGGAAACGCTACAAAGCGCAGGACTTTTGTCCTTACACTGCACCGATTGTGGTGTTTTTGAACCGTGTAATTGCGTCTATTGTTTCGCTTTAACTGCGTCACACCTTACAGCTGTAGGAGAGCAGAGTTCTCGACAGGGTTTGCATGTCGAGCATATACTTGTTGATAATACACTCTTTTCCAAGACAATAACTTCGTTCATATTTTTTTGTCTATGTTCACTACCCATTCCATATTTCGAAAGAGCTGCTCTAAAATAACCCATGTAACACTATTTCGCTTGACACCGTATTCATTGCAACATGCCGTTTTACGACACAGGTAACATATGCCTGACTGCCATATAAAACTTCCAGCGATTCTAGACAAAACACCCATTTCCATTGACTCATCCTGCAATATCTTTAAAGACACACTTCAGCATAAAATGGCTCGAAAATTTGGAACTATTGCTCAGAAGTCTACAAGATCTACAATAAGCAACTACTGTGTAACAACGGGTTTGGAGTGTCCATATAGGCTAATTATGTTCAAAATTGTCAATTAGTACAGCCAAGAATAAAAGCGTGAATGCTTAAAAGAGTTCAATCGCCCCAAAGTTTTGCTCAGTCAACCAACACCCAGGCTAGTGCGCCTAGGCAAATTCCTCCGAAGTTATTGCTATTCTTCCTTAGTGTCGCCAGTTTAAAGCCAGTTATCGAAAGAGATAACTCGAAATCAAATTTTAAAAAGCTAAATTCCATGAAAGTGCTACCTGAAATGCGCAGATCTGTTCAAAGATATTCCCTACGCAAGTCACAAATCGCTCGAACCTGGCTGTACGTTTCATTGTTGACAATTTCCCTAGTTTGCCTGGGTTTGGCATTCTGGTACTCCGGTACCTCAAATCTTGAGACCAACAATGCAAACGGACTGTGGCTTTCAACTACCATTCCAAGAATCATTAACACGACCGTGCGGAAGGTAACTGCACCAATTATGACAAAAGTGAACAAAGACTAATATCTTGATAAATATGACAAAGAAAATTAGGGGCAGTTTGAACTAGCAACGGCTTTTCCTTTCTGAGTTTTTTAGAAAGCAAAATGTAGTCCGAAGCAATATTGGACCCCTCCTTATCAGGAAACTAGTACAATTGGTCAATCGAAAAGAAAAGCAATCGACTATGTTTTAAATGAAAAATTGCTTCTAAAGATCTTCCTGTAAAGTTATAGTTTATTATTTTAATTAAGAATATTTTTATTTTTTTATTTTTAGAGATAGGCTTAAACGGCTGCATGAAAATGTACAGATGTAAGCTAAATTATTACTGTAACTGTTTTCATTATATTAATGCCAAGGAATCGTTATTTTCCTTATGAAACATTTTTGGCCAATCCGGATTTAAGCACCAGTGTTTATGTCTTGTGTAAAATTGCTAATCATGTTAACGCATTGTTAGTTAGTTCATGCGTTACTTAGAAATTATGGTTATAAAGTTTCTTAGTACTTACATACAGTGAAAATAAGTGAAACTTTTCTTTGAAGGGAAAACGGGCAAAATTAGATTTGTGTTATTCTCTTAAGGCGTAAGTCCACGGTGGAAGTTTTTTCCGAAAGTTGGAAGGAAGGTTTCCTTTGGGAAGGCAAAAATGCTAACTCTGTAGGTGCAAAATTATCAACAGCTCCAGCTTAGTGATCGGTCCCTCTGTAAAACGCTTCTTAATGTTCCTGTTACTAATTTGCCTAATTACTTACTAATTTCTTCCTTCCAACTTTCGGAAAAAACTTCCACCGTGGACTTACGCCTTAAGTCTTTGCTTTTTCACAAATACTTCTTAAGGAAGTATTAATTGGCTGTGCAAGTGAACATTACCGAAGTGTACAAACGACTTGTTGTAAAAGATCCCGGCAACGAGCAAGGCTCACGCCGCTGTTAAATAAAAAGAAAAAAAATACTTCTTAATATGTGTTTTGCGTAGATTTTTTATATCTCCTGGATGTAGTTCCCTGTTTTAATGTTTAACCATTTGCCCAACGTCCGAATCGTTCCGTGTCTCCCTCTGCAGATTCCATACAAATAGAGCAGGTATTTTCATTTTTTTATTGGGATAATCGGCGTGAACCACAGAGTGAACAGAACAGGTGTGAACAGAAGCTCATTGCCGTACAGGTGGATTTGTAAACACTTGGGTTTAACAATGGGACATAACTAGGTACAGTTCTGTTCAGAAAAAAACTATGGGAAAAGAGATAGAGGAGGGATGCGACAGTCTGGACACCTTTCTGTAGTTTATTTTTCACTTCACGTGGAGACAAAACTGTAGCCTAAAACTATAGAGGAGGGATGGGACAGTTTACATGTGGGACAAACCGTACAAAAATCATTACTAATGAACTACGACAGGTTTGGATCTGAAACAAATTGTACACTTAGTGAATACGACGAAGCTTTCATGAGGAAATTTTCGTCGAAAAATATGGAACCGTTTTTGAGAAAATAAATAAAAACTGAATTTTTGGCACTTTTTGAAAGAAACGGGTCCTGATTATTTCGTTGTAGCACTCGTAATGTGTACCTAAAATTAAAATTAAAATTACTTTTATGTAGCTGACAAGTTAGAGAATAACTCCTCCAAAGGTTTGTTCTAAAATCGCTGTCCTTTTCTTGCACGAGATTTAAAACTCCAAAGGGATGATTTAGTACGATTTGGACTCAGCCATTTGCATTGCCTTTTCTTGTTGTGAATAATCATTTTTACGAAATCGTGAGTTTCCTTGCACTGACTTGAGCTAGGATGATTCCTATATCGAAAGGGAATATAACTGTTAAGTTTTCGTTTAGATATTTCAAGTCTATTATGTATTTTTAAAAAAGGCTACCGATTAGTTTTCTTATGGCAAAACACACGGACAAATCGCACTACACCCAAGTCCAAATTGTATCCCCGGTATCTCGTTTTGGACAGTCAGAGGAGCCTCCAGTTTTCATGGGTGTTTGGTGTTATTGTTTGTGTTTTTCAAGCGTACAATACCTCATTTGATAGCCAGGACACCAAGCCATCTAACGAGCATAGTTTTAGGCTACAATTTTGTCTCCACGTGAAGTGAAAAATAAACTACAGAAAAGTGTCCACACTGTCCCATCCCTCCTCTACTCATCAGATGGCCTGGTGTCCTGGCTATCAAATGAGGTATTGTACGCTTGAAGAACACTAAAAAATAAGACCAAACAACCACGAAAACTGGAGGCACCTCCGACTGTCCGAAACGAGATACCGGGGATACAATTTGGACTTGGGTGTAGTGCGATTTGACCGTGTATTTTGCCATAAGAAAACTAGTCGATTGCTCTTTTTTAAAAAATACATATTAAACTTAAAATATCTCAACGAAAACTTACAGTTATACTCCCTCTTGATATAGGAATCATCCTAGCTCCAGTTAGTGCAAGGAGACGCACGATTTTGTCAAAATGATTATTGACAACAAAAAAGGCAACGTTTTAGGAGCGCGGCTTAACTCGAGCTGTCAGCATGTGAGCTGCATGCACTCTGTGGCTGCATGCGTGTGCGCAGCGTTGCCAACAGCATGTTTTTCTGTAGTAAAAATGGCTCTGTCCAAAGCGTACTAAATCATCACTTTGGAGTGTAAAATCTCGTACAAAATCAGGACATCGATTTTAAAACAAACCTTTAGAGGGGTGATTACCTAACTTGTCAGCTACATAAAAGTAATTTTTACTTTATTTTTAGATACATATTATGAGTGGTACAACGAAATGAACAGGACCCCTTTTTTACAAAAAGTGCCTAAAATTTAGTTTTTATTTATTTTTTCAAAAACGGTTTAACATTTTTCGGCAAAAATTTGCCCATGTGAGCTTCGTCGTATTCACTAAGTGTGCAATTTTTTTCAGAACCAAAACTTTCGTAGTTCATTAGTTATGATTTTTGTACGGTTTGTCCTACGTGTGAACTGTCCCATCCCTCCTCTACAGTGCACAAGGCTGGGACCTTTCACTGCGAGAAGGGGTCCTAGCACATTGCGTCACAGATAAGCTTTATAGCCAATTATCGAAGCTGACTAGCGACTGAGACGAAGTCTGGCAGTGAAAGGGAAGGCCAGTGCCTATTTGAGCCCCCTGTCCCCATAGTTTTTTTATGAACAGAACTGTACTTTGAGGCATATTCATACGTCAACTGAAAATCATGTAATTTTTTCTTATAACGGACCTTGAATTATTACAAACTGTAAGTTTTGTGCAATACGATGAATCTATTAGGTTAGGATTAATCAAGTTAGGTAAAGTTACGTAACGGTAGGTTAATTTAGGTTGGGTAAAGTTCGGCTAGGTTATGTTAAGAAAAGTAAGGATAGCTGAAGTTAGGTTTAATTGGGTCAGACTGTTCGTTAACCCGATAAAAGCAGTGCTTCGGATCTTCCGGACAACATACGATCAGATCGGGTCAGATCATCCGATCTGACCGGATTCGTTAATCCGCTAACTTATCTTAGGATAAGATCGAATTCTCTAAGAAAAATTCGATCCAAACAGACTTACATGGAGAAGCCTTTAATTCCCTGTAGAGGTTATAAATCGCTATCGTAATCGAAGATAACGATTGAGTTAACGATACGTTTATGGCGGGAATTTAGTATCAATATCTTCGACGATTCAAATGTATGACCGGATCTGTTGGCTTTTGGGATCGTCAGATCCCAAATTCTCTATTTAGTTTCTTCAAAACTTAATTCTGTTTTTCAGCAAATATGGCAGGAGAAGTCTTGGCTTAGGACCAGTGCGCAATGAGTCAGTTCACAGCTGTGCAAATTTTCAGCATTGACTTCCTTGTCAGTGTCGGTAGGTTTGTCAATGTCGAAATCCTCAACTATGACGCCATATTCTGATGAAGTGAATAGCTGTGATTATCGTAACAACCAACAGTTCACGATTCCTGTTTTGTTCTATAGGGAGAGACTATGAAACGGCCCAAGTTGATCTTGTACTGGTCGAGTTTTTTGGGCGCAGAAGATATTTTTGTGAACCTGGGTGAAGGAGCTGAACCGTTCAAGAATTGCCCTGTTTCAAATTGTCTCGCTACTAAGAATCGTTTCTTACTAAACGAGAGCGAAGCTCTTTTGTTCCATCCTTTGGTGACGGCCACCACGGACCTGCCCAGCTACCGTCTCCCTAGCCAGAAATGGATCTTCCTGCATATGGAGCCACCACGGAATTCACCTTTGCTTGATGACTACACCAACTTCTACAACTGGACCATGAGTTACCGTTCAGATTCAGATATTTACTATCCTTACGGTAAAGTAGTGCCTTTCACGCCAGTTCAGCGATTGGAATCTGTCACGGCGAGCAACCCAACACTTTGGACTTCGAACCTTCACGAGTTTCGAGGACTGAAATTATCGAACGTTTCTGCTGCCGATAATGTCCGCTTTGACTATGAAACATTTATTAAAACAAAATCGAAAGGAATAGCGTGGGTGGCTTCCGATTGTTGGACGAGCAGTCGAAGAGAAGATTACGTTAAGGAGCTGTCGCAGTACATTCCCGTGGATATATATGGTAAATGCGGCAATTTGACTTGCACATGGGGCGAGTCTTGCTTTCAGCGAATTGGTAGGGAGTACAAATTCTATCTGGCGTTTGAAAACTCCATCTGCAAGGATTACGTGACAGAAAAGATGTTCCATGGGCTCGTGCACGGCGTGGTACCGGTAGTGTTTGGTATCGACGCCCACTACAAGATGGCGCCACCTCATTCCTTCATTGACGCCCACAATTTTGATTCTCCGAAAGCGTTAGCCGAGTATTTGCAACAATTGTTCAACGACGATAAGTTGTACAACGAGTACTTGGAATGGAATGATAATTTTAAACCCGAGCCCAATGCTTATGCCGTGACCAATAGATGGTGCGACCTATGTCAAGCACTCAATGATGAGGAAAGGTTTAAAAAAATTACAACTTATCCAGATATCAAAGATTATTGGATCACCCAAGCTCAGTGCAAGAACGATAACGAAGGTATGGAACCCTTCCGAAGGAGCTTGTTTGGTTTTACTTGCAAAGTAAGGGACTTAATTGCGTATAAGTTGAATTCGTGGCTTGATCGTCGTAAATAGTATGTTGCTAGGTTAGTATGCTGTAGCTTGCTTGTTAAGTTATAAATAATTAAATTATTCTGAATGCTTGTTTTTTCCATTTCTATGCAGTTTTTTTTATTGGATACCCATATATTCAGAAACCAATTACACGCTTTTAAGAACAACTAGATATTGTAATGAAACGAAATAAAAAATAGGTAGCTCAATTATACAATTGAAATTTTAACTGTAACAAGAATGGGAATGTACAGTACTGAGCAAAAAAACTGACAGGGGACAGCGCACTTAAATGGCACGGGCAGGTCGAGGCAAGTACCAAACTCGTTCCACGGGGTTATTCTATTGCCGAATAGTTTAGGCAAGCATGGGGAAAAGAGAGCTCGCTTTCAGCACTGCCTGGACATGCCCGCGCGCACTGTACCTCTTTTCCTGTCGTTTTTTTTTCTCAGTACTGTACGTAACAAAATCATCGTTCTACTTAAATGCAATAGTCTATCATTCCATATTGCTTCATTTAGGCTAATTTTGTCAACTTGATTTCAGGGTGTTTTGATCCGGTGTGGTCCATCGTAAAGGCGAGTGGGATTTACACTTCACACTGAAATTAGAAAACATAACATGTTATTCCGAAACTAGTACTTCGCGAAGTACTACCAGGTATAAGCTGTATTAGTTGTTGCTGCGAAGTCGCATTCACCATTGTAGGACGAACAGTAACTCGAGCCGGAATTAAATATATCGGCCTAGGATTGTTTGGTTGGCCGAATAAGGGGTAGAAAAACACTACAAATAAGTAGCATTAACGACCATTCAACTGAAGGAAATGGGCGTATAGTATATAAAACAAGTGATTGTTCTTTTTTTAAAATACGTACGCTTGACGTATTGATTGCTGTAGTTGTCGGCGTTCAATTCACTGGCTTCAAAGGTAGCCGACGCTGTTTCGGCATTTTCGGTGGGCAAATTCCGTTATACTTAAATGAATACACAAACAACAGAGCAAAAGCTTACTCAGAAACAATTCCGTTCTACAACAATGCTAGTTATGTTACGGGTAGCTAGTATTAGCGCAGGTTTGCAGCTGGAGAATATTGGCCCAAGTTGAGCAGCTTTTGTAGTCGCATATTGTGAATACAATTCGATTTGGATTCACAGCGGATGCATGTTTCGCAATAGATGGGACAAACCTTGGACTTGAATGTAAGCTGTGTCCTTGTGAAGCTTTGCGGACTTCAAAGTGGACGTCAAGGCAGAAAAAAAGTAAGTACTCGACGCGAATTCTCAATAAGTTCGATTTCGCAAACTCTGTTTACGTTATTCCCGCCAATGTCTTAGCTTTGGGAAATTTACTTATTGTTGTCGTTCTTTTTGTAACAATGCAAACTTGCAGGAATATGTATAAGTAAGAGAATGTAAGTTAACAATAAGTTAATTTTCTTGTTAACAATAATGGGCAATGCTTGGTTGTATGTAAGATACGAGTAAATAGATTATTGATTTTCAAAGCAATGGATACAAAATGCCAAAAATATGCGACTTTTTTTATTTGTCCCAAGTTGGCCCACGTGTGGAGGTCATTATGAATGCAAATGCTGTGTGAGGTGTTCGCATTTTATGTTTGCTGATATTGTGAAAACAAAGGCGAATAATCTCTGATACCTAAACTGGTAAAAGCAAGACTTTTTTCTCTTTTTACTTTTGCCAACATGCGCTCCGCACACTTAGGTATAAACGGCAAGCGATTCTTTCGTTCTTTTCATGACGTAGCTCGACTTGGATCAGCAAGTTAGTAAACTTTGTTTTTGCTGTTTAGTACAGCCGTTAAGTTCCATCATACCAATATCGAAGTTCATATAGAGGAGACGTTGAATTGTAAACGCTAGGCAACTCAACAAGAAAGTTACGTATGGTCCACAGGCATTTAGGAATCACGTAAAAGCAAAACCTCAATAACTAGTAGATATTACCCCTTTTTGCTCATTTTTATGCGATTTTCTTAGGGGAACGGGGTTAAAACTTTGCAATAATTATTATGGTTAAACGCAAACTTTAATAAATATGCTTAATTTTAAAGTTTTTATGAAAACTAAATATGTTAAAATTTTGATTAATATGACAAACTCTGTAATATCTTACAAACGGAATGTCGCAAAACAAATTGTTCAATAAATAAGAGTAAATATTGTATTGTGACGTGTTAAAATTCAGATAGAAAGAATTTAACACGATCCGGGTTCAAAGAATGTCAAAATCCACACGGGGAACGTGTATTCACAACCACAGTTGGCTCTCCACTCCGTCAAAACCTCTTGCTGTTTTTTCATCTCTCCAAAAAAAAAACTCTCAACCGCCCTCTCTCCTTAGCCCGCAGCTTCTTTTCTCCTCGGTCACCTCGTATTGCCAACGTTCGGGGTCATGCCACATTGTCCCCTAGGTCAGGCAATCGAGGTGCTAATTGTTCCTAGAAGCTGCGGGCTTGGCATGGAAACAAAACGCAGCAACGCAAAACGTTCGTCACATTGCTCCCCTCCGTGGGCTCAACCGCCCTCGGTGAGCCTATTCACTGAGCAGTAAGAAAAAAAATCATGGCCCCAGACCTTTTCATAAAACATCACAAGGGATCGAGAAAAGCACATGAAGAGAGAATAACATTTTTTTAACATAGTATGGCGGCGTAACAGGGAATTGCCAAACACAACTGAAGAAGCAAAATACTATAGCAAAACTAAAAGATAGACAATCGTGCATAAAAAAACCGTCTTCATCGATAGACAGTTTACATTTCTGATACGGTAAAGGTTGGCCAGGGTATTAAAAGAGGTTGGAAGAAAAACAGTAACACGGAAAACTAGGACACATCTTACTGAAGTTTACATTACGTTAATTTTGGACCTGCCTAGTTCTATCCAGTAGGTCATTATTAATTGTTGCTGGGGTTAGTTGCTGAGCTCTTCCCTCATGCAACTGAGAGTGGTCGGACCGATTCCATAGCTCGGGAGTAAAAGCTCCTGCACTTTCTACAGTCCTTCCTTTCGGTAGTTTAACATCAGTTGTACCCGAAAAACTGAGTCGGTCTACGTTTTCGACCAGAACGTCTAACCTCCTGTAAATTACCTCCCCCTTCTTTTTCCACCGTCCGCCCTTCAAGTGTCTCTTCGCTCTCGTAGATCGGTTGTGGATCTCCTTGATCGTTCGCAGGACTAGGAGGTAGAGCTTTCTGAGTCGCTGACGAGGGTCCCGATTCCGTAGGCTCAAGCTCCACAAATTCTACATCTCCCCTCAAATCGACAGCCCCCGGAGAATAAGGTTTCAGACGAGAAACATGGACTATATCGGAAGCCTTTTTGCGCTTTACGTCTCTTACCTCATAATCTAAATGTGACGTCCTGCGAATGATTTCATAGGGACCGTGAAAACGATGTAGCAGCTTGTCGGATTTTCCGACCTTCCTAATAGGGGTATAAACCCACACTTTATCTCCCGCCTGAAAATCCCGTTCTTCACGTCCCTGATCGTACGTGCTTTTCTGTTTCTCACGGCTGGCTTTTAGGTGATCGTGTACTAGTCGGAACGCTTGAACTAGTCTCTCCCGGACTCGTTGCGCCGGGTCTTGTTCTAAGGGGTCATCTAAGACAACTGGCTCCGAAGTGGCGCCTAGGGCGACATCGATGGGGAGCGCTGCTTCTCTTCCATGAACCAAGTAAAAAGGGGAGTAACCAGTTGAGTCCTGCTCTGTTGTGTTGTAAGCGAAAGTTACATAATCTACGGACTCATCCCAGTCACGTTGATTGGAGCTTACGTACATGGACAACATGGTTGCAAGTGTTTGATACAGTCGTTCCGTCAACCCGTTACACTGCGAGTGATATGCAGTTGTGGTAAAATGGTTGGTACTTAGAGCTCGAATAATTGACTCGGTAAACGCGGCGGTCAGACACGGTCCTCGGTCCGTCAACAGAACCTCTGGAGCTCCATGCCTGAGTACCAGGTGTTTTACAAAGAATAGCGCGGCCTCTTCAGCAGTGGCTGCCGGTACGGCCTTAGTTTCTGCCCACTTAGTGACGTAATCAACCGCAACGATGATATAGCGGTTACCATTCTCAGTTGCGTTAAAAGGACCAAGGAAATCTAATCCCACCTTTTCAAATGGGTAGTCGGCTTGGATCGGAATCATAAGACCCTTTTCTTCGGTCTTCTCAGGTTTTCGCGTCTGACAGTCCTCACATGATGCCACGTAATTACGCACCTCGCCCAACATCTTCGGCCAATAATACCTGCACACAATCTTACCCCACGTCCTCCTGAAGTCGAGATGTCCCGAGGTCACGTCATCGTGACAGCTATAGAGGACGTCTTTCTTTAGTGCCTGTGGCACACAAAGCCTGAGATAAAGTTGCCCGTTCTTAAGGGCGGTCCGGTAAAGTTGACCTCCCCGAAGGTTAAAGCGAGTTACCTTCCTTCGGTCACTAGCCCTTGAGTTGGGATCAGAAAGAATGTCGATTATCTTCCTCCAATAGGGGTCGTTGTACTGAAGCTGGGACACGCCGTTCATCCCGCTTTCGGGTAGACCAAAGGCGGAAAAGATGACGGGACCGTACTCTTTGGTCTCCGGTTCAGGTTCTTCCACAGGACAGCGCGACAAAGCGTCTGCGTCCTGATGAACCCGCCCGTTACGGTGTACAATCTGGAATTGATACTCCGTAAGGGCAAGACTCCATCGGGTCAATCGTCCGTTCACGTCTCTGGTTGACATCAATCAACACAATGCGTGGTGGTCGGTAACAATTTTAAAGGTTACCCCCCAAAGATACGGACGGAATTTCTTCGCAGCCCATAATAGCGCTAAGCACTCTTTTTCTGTAGTGGAGTAATTACGCTCCGACTTGTTGAGCAGCCTGCTTGCGTAAGCCACTACCCTTTCTTCGCCATTAGGCCTTTGTACTAATACGGCGCCTATCCCGTAATCGCATGCGTCGGGGTGTACCTCAAACTCCATTTCAAGGTCGGGGTGGACCAATAAGGGAGCTCTGGTTAAAGCTTGCTTCAGATCTTGGAACGCCTGTTCCTGATCGTGATTCCATGTGAAACCGGAGTTCTTCTTAGTAAGTCGAGACAGCGTCACAGTATTAAAACTTTTTAACTAGAAACTTAAAAAATGGATCTGGATCGTGGAAGATCCCGATCCGACGAAATATCCGAGTATTTATTTACTATCAAAATTACGACGATTATTTAAGAAGGTTTTAAATATTGGGTCATTCAGTAAGTCGTGTCGCTTTCTTAGCGAATATTTGAAAACGAATTTATCTGTACGCAACGAATTTAGCCCAACGATTGGGTAGATCAAAGATTCCCTTCTCCAAGATCATCTCCTATTTTTGTGAAAAAATGATCTAGGTGCTTTTTATGGCCTCCAGATTTGCTATTTTTTTCACATGAAAACAATTTTAAAGAGAGCGGAAAGGACCGTAATCTGATAGAATAATGTCAGGACTGTAAGAAGAGTGTGCTAGAATATCTCAGAAAAATTTCAAAATTTTTTGTAAGGTCTGCAAATATGTGTATCTTCGGGCATTGTCGTGGTGAAAGGTTACGCCTCTTCTGTTGGCCGATTCCGGACGATTTTGAACAACGGAATCTTTCAAATTTCCCAAATATTCGCAGTAACTGCCAGCATTGATGGTTTGGCCTTCTAGGACAGTTCACAACAAACCACTCCTTTAAAATCTCACCAGATGCACAGCATCACATTCTTCCGGTGGAGCCCAGCTTTAGGGACGGTTTGTGGACGTCTGCCTCTTAATCCTCGACATTTTTTTTTCGTTATGTTATTGTAGACAACCTATATTAAACCTCCGGTAATCATCTTCCTCAAAAAAAAAGAAGCTCCTTGTTTTTATTCAGCAATAAATTGTACGCGTCCACGAGCTGTTCGAGGTCCTGTCGCTTGGGTCATGCGCGAGCCACGCGTCCGCTTTTTTCACGTATCTAGCGAATTTCGGGTGGTTCACAACGCTTTCTTGTGATACGCTGACGATCTCCTGTATCTCCTGAATTGTTAGATATCAGTTTGTCTCCAACAAATTCGTTATTTGGTCCGTATCGACCTCTTCAAAGCGACCCGGTCAATTACCATCTTTGATATAAAATTTTCCATTTCGAAACAGCGGACACCATTTCCGAACCATGGGTTCCTTTAGGACACTAGACTATAAGCTGCACAATTTTTTTTAGTTCTTTCCGGAGCGTTGAGACATTTGTGGAAATTATAATTTAGAAAAAGGCAATAATTTCCAGTGGTACTGTTCGTCTTTCAGCGTTGCATAGAAACTTCATATTCACGTCAAGAATTACCAAAATTTGGCTACTATGTCACAGAGAGACTCGTCTTGCTTGTTCGTGAAGAAAAAAGTACACATGCGCACTGAGAGAAAAACCCGGGCTGTTTGAATGCGAAAGGGTTCGAATAGGTGACAGGACTTACTGAACGACCCAATAATAAGAGTTGGAACATTTTAAATTATCCCCATCAGGTTGCCTCATTTTGATCGGCAAATGGTCGGTAAGAAACTCGATCCGATCCCTGTCATTTTACGATAATACTCTGATCAGATCCAATCAAATGATCGGATCTTTTTTGAAAGATCCAGGACACTGGTGGAGGCGGAGTGAGAGACGCTGGTCGCACTCTCTGGGATAAGAGTTGAACTAATTCTTTTAGGAAAATGCTATGCTATAGGCAGGGGCGTCGCGACGGGGGTGGGGGGTGCACCCCCCAATAATTGTTCAAAAGGCCGAGTCGGTAAAAATTTTGCTTGTCGTCGGTCAAATTTGGAAATCGAAAGGGTGCTTCCAAATACTAGATAGTTCAAATACTACGTTAATAACTGATTCAGTACTAAAATGTTCGGTACAAAATTGCCACGGTACAGTCGGTAAAATCGTCAAATCCAGTCGGTAACATCCACCCCTCCCAAAGCAAACCCTCTCGCGGCGCGCCTGGCGAGAGCGTCGCCCAATTAGAATAAAAGTGACATGCATATAAAATAAAAATCTGTATTGTAGAGGTGATGCAACCTAGTCTTTCATACACACCCCTTCACAAAACTTATGTAAAGTCCAAAGATGAAAACCATTAGAAGAAACATACCACAGGAAGCCACAGGTCAAACTAGAAAAAGTTACCGAACGTACAAGACATGTTAGACGCTTTTTATAAAATAATACTATTTTTATTGTACAGTATACCGTTCGCGCGATAAATTCAGTCTTTTAAATGAGGCTACAAAATTGCACTAGATGGCCTTGGAGTAGCTTTATTTACTTTTTTTCGAAACGCTCAAGTCAAAACATTGTATACGCTCACATTATAATATTGGACTCGATATTTGAAGACTATTACAGTAAGTTTTTAAGGAATAAAGACAGTTTAAGAAGTTTATTCTTTGCCCTAGATGGCCCCAAAGAAAAGTTTGAAGAAGAGAAACCCCGACGAAGCACCCACTCAAAGCTGGACCGACAAGGACAAAGAAATTTTACGACAATTGTTGCGCCAGCACGGTAGCAAGATTCTTAACGATACGAAAACTATGAAGGCCCATCTTCCTACCCGTTATGTATTTCTGAAAAACTATTTGGCGTTGATGGGCAGACCTTTTGCAAATTTTGCGTCCGACAACGTGGAAGAATCTGAAAATGTAACCCGGGCTCCGATAGAAGAATGGATTTATGCCTTGAATGGTTATCGTGGAGCTTACTATTGCTCTCACGCAAATCTGGTATCTAAAGCTCTCCAGAATATAGTCGTATTCGAAAAGCAACCAGAAAGCAATGCTACGAACGGTATCAATTACGCAGAGATTTACGAATATCTCGCTTCGTTAATGCTGGGCGAAATACCGAAAGAATTGTCACCTGCGAGCGCCAAACGTGTCTTGGGTTTATTAAAGGAACTAACTCCGTGTATTAAAGACAAATTGCCTGCAGCTCAAGAAACATTAGCTAAAGTCAATCGCCCGCCACCTAAACCAGAGTCTTTTGGTGATTCCCACTTAGAACGGGTAAAGTTAATTCTTTTTCGTAATTGTCGAACGGTCTTCGTTATCTCAACGTTTTACTTTTAGAAAAGGAAAGCGGATCTTACACCTGAACAATTGAAGGGCTTAGAAGCAGAAAGAGAGCAAGATGTGGGGAAAATTTCGTATTTAGTTTATGAAAACAGTGCATTCAATCCTTTCAAAATTCCCTTAGCACAGTAGCTTACCCGTGAATTTTTTAAATAAAACATTTTTTCCCTGTTTAGATTCATGTATTTCACACACCTACGCTTAAATAATGGAAAACCTGTCTTCATCCATCAAGAATTAACTTTTTTCTACAAGGTGATATCAAGAATTGACTATTGCAATCAGTAATTTCCCTGAAATAAATAGTTACAGCAGTGATTAAACTGTTAAATGAACCACCGTAAAGTTAATTCTTGTCGATCAGGCATATACTTAGTATTAAGACGACAACTTTAAAACCGTTCAAACTGGAAACGGATCATAATTAAGGTGCGTTCTTAACGTCCCAGAGATGGACAGGAGTTGGGAATCGGAGTCGCTCTGATATTCCAGACACGAGCCACGACGTTACCACTCGGAGTTATCGTCACTACTACATTATTGGTTTGAGTGAACTCCGCAACAGCTGTCAAAAAAGATTCCAGAATTACTAATATTTCTCTGATCTGTGAATACGTTAATCCTTACCGTAATCATTATTGTGAACACCACAGGTTGCGTAAGTGGAAGGTAAGCCTCCGTTGACTACTCCTGGGATCGTTAGTGTATCACCAGGAGCAACACAAACTCCATTAGCATTAGGAGGCTCGAGGTTGATTGATATGTAGTCGACTCTTTAATTATAAGAAAAAAGTTAAACGGAGAGAGCAGATTAGTTAGTAGACTGACTGTCTTTTCAGATTCGTTTCGGACTATTTATCGTTGACTATTTCACGTTCCTGACAAGGCAAACGTTCGGTGAAGATCACACAATGGTGTACGCACACGGAGTGTTAACAGCGTACGGGCTAGGAAAGCTGGAATTCACGAAGTATGAAATTCTGTCGGATGTACTCTGACCACACGAACTGGTAAAAGCTAGAAAATAAACAATAACCATAGTCAATACCAAACTACAGTGCTCTCCGCTTAAGTTGAAGGGGTCGGGACCGGATAGAAAAATTCGCCTTATGCGGAGTTTTGTCATATAAGAACTTGCCTTTATGGCACCTTTATTTGTACAGAAAATACAAATAAATAGATAATATGTACTTCTGTGTTTGTATTGGAGTACAAAATAGCATTATATTGATATTTAGTCTTAGTTCTTTTTTAAAAAATAATCGTAAATTAAGCGCTCTTCGCGTTCTTTTGACTTAAAGGATTCCTAACCTGCGAATCGTGCTTACAGACTCAAGTGCAACAGCTAGTGGCGGAGGCTTCTTTGGTCTCCTTTTGCTTTTTGATGCACGTAATCACTGATGGAACAACTCCAAACTGTTTTGCTATTGAAGCTTGTGTTTGGTTGTTTTCAAGGAGATGCAAAACTTCAACTTGCTGAGCAACTGACAAGGTCTTTAGCTTTTTTTACTCATCTTTTCCTCACGGTTTTCAGCTCTGTACTAAATGCTCCTACCAAAGAAATAGGGGAGAGTCGTGTGGTATGACACGGCTTTACTATGACACAGTGCTCTTTTTAAAAAATCTACTGAGAATTTTCGTAAAAGAAAAATAATGGGCAGAGACATTTATTGTACCAATGTCTCAACGGAGTAACAGCACACAAAGATTATAAGAACGCGAGATACAAATTTTTTAACTAGTTTTTCACATTCCCAACTTAGGTTTTTTGCCGCAAACTGAACTCTGTCAATCAGGCTGTATGCGACTTAAAATTGTCAGCATTTGACAGGAGGTACAGTTGAGTATTAAGAACATAAAACCGTGATGATTTGCATAGAATTCCACACCTTCTTTTAGAAAACTGACATTTGCTTCAAAATGGCGGTGTCTTGCTCTATGACACATCAGTAGTCTGCTAGTTTGACACGTATCATAGTACCAAACTGTATTTGGTTTGTTGATAGAAATAGAAACCTCTACCATGAAGGATATACTAGGGGATTGCTTTTTTAGTCCTTCCTTTGTAAAGTTCGTATAATGTGTACTACTCGTTGCATAAATCAGAGAACTTGAGGAGATACCATGGCGCGAAAACTCTCCATGACTGGAGTTCACGAATTCTAGGACTGGATTGTAGGCTAAAAATGAATTTTCTTTTCTTAAATTGTGTACTTTGTTTCAGAAACATGAGAAGGCAATTTACTGACGAGAACTTAAAGACTGCTATGTCCCTGGTAATCGCAAAAGGAGAGTCAATTAGACCAGTCGGTCAGTCATGTGGGGTATCCTTGAAGACGGTAGCTCGCTATGTAAAGGAGCAAAAGTTCAAAGATGTTCCCTGTCCAGAAGTGGTAAAAAAGACAAGAAACAAAACATTTTTACCCATCAAGAAGAAACACTGCTGACCAAGTATCTTCTTTGCTATTATTTAGACGTGTTTTCTAAGCTTTATTTTTATATATAACCCAGTGTCCCATATTTGATGGGCAATCTATGTGCATTCTCATTTGAAGTCATTTTGTTTGAGTAGACCTCAATAAACGGATGGTACAGGCAAAGTTCGATTCTGTGTCATAGTAGAATCGGGGTGTGTCATAGTACCCTCCAGGATCGTGTACTATGACACAAAGATCACTTCTGGGGGGAAAATTACGATTCCTAAACGGCTTAAGGCAGACAAGAGAAAAAATGCGTTAGTTGCCCAAAAGAGTACTCTAACGAAATACCCTAAAAACATTAAAATCTGTTTATAAATTTCTGAAGGAAAGAAGAAAAACTGAAAAGCGTGTCATACCACACGACTCTCCCCTATCACAGGTGACTAAAATGTGAAAGGTGAAAGAGGTCGTGAAAGGTGTTACGTCAGAACGCGGTTAGAATTCGTGGAAATTGTCGCTCCAACTTTCAGGAAGTACCGTCTGTCCAGGACTTCAGCTTATCCGAAGCCACTAGTCACTGTAAGATACACATTGGGACTAGGAATTTTTTTCGACTGCAGCGAATATTTGAGTTAGGCGAATTCGCCTAAACTTAACTTCATTTGCATTGGGTAAATGGGATTGAGTCGGGACCATAAGTTTTCGTTCAAGTTAGGCGGGTTTTTGCCTTATCCGAGTTCGACTTAAGTGGGAGCACTGTACTAACAAAATCTGTTCAAATCCCGGATTTTCAGGAAAGTGAATCTAATTCAATCTTTCTTGATGAACTTGTAACATCGAATCAAAGGGGAAATAATTCGTGCAACCAACAGTTAACCCCAAGCCTACGATGGGGTGTGTAATATTGTTAATTTTGTACGCAAATTAACCTTTACCTTGCTTTCAAATGCTCTAGTGTGATAAACATTTCTAAAAGTATAGTTGTTTACCCTTTCCTTGATCCTAGTCGTCCTAATGGGGGACTGAATGATTACGATTTGTATCAGGCCCCCTTTCACCAACCTCTTCCTATTCGTAGCACTTCCCATTCGTATCAGGTAAAATATTTATATATGTATTTATTGTGTTTTTACAGGTACAAAAGGTTACCATCGAAATGCAAAATATACCATTATAATATTCCAACTAAGAAAACCTAACTCATTTGCTTAGTTAGTATTTATTGTTGTTTAACAGGTAGAAGGTGGGAAATGCATCTGTGGTCACCGCAAGTGATTCATTTTTTCATTATTGACATTAATACAATCCTTTATTGGCATTAACAAAACTTTTACATGAATAAAGTTTTAGTAAATTACTTCACGTCTTACACGTCTTACGACGAGTAAAATTGGTCCAATTAGGACCAATAAAGAAAAGTCTCTTATTACTTTTGCACACTTTAAACTATCTCCGCAAAACGAACGTCATTATTGTTCCGCTAAGAAGAAAACTTCGACTACAAAGATTTCTAGCTCTGAGAGAGGAGAGCCTTAGAGAAGGAGATGTGGAGCTGGAGTCTTTATAAGAGGATCCAGGCCTTTTATAGTCCCAGATTCTGCGCGGAGTTCGATTAAGATTCACGACGAATAAATATTTCGCAATGAGGGCAGAAACCTTGAACCTTAACGTATAGAGTGCCCTTCCGAAGCGTACGCATACTTAAGCGTACGCATACTTAAAGATGGAAAAAAGTCAGAAAAAAGTTAAACATGTTCTTGGAGCGAATTCTTAATCAGATTTCGCAAACGCCATTTGCATGATTCCGGTCGAAGGACCGTAGCCTTGAAATAAATATCGTTAGGATTGTATCGGTTCGCAGTGTTCATGGTATGAGGATATGTTACGTTGGTGCGGTTACAGTCTGGTAGCTTACAAAGTCAGTATTTATTTAAAAGGAAAATTTGAAACGGAAAATCACATCTTGAAAAAAAATACAATTTGGCATTTGTGCAAAGGTAATTTTTTTCTGGCGAATTTGGATGCGAACATTGTCAGAAATATGCATATTGAAATTCACACACATGCTGAGATTAAAAAGGCGAATGAACTCTCCGTCATCAAACTGGAAAAATCCCAGACAATTGTCAAATTTTACAAGTTAATCGCGCAGAATTTTTAGTAGTCGTTGTCATATCGCTACCCTTGTATGGGTTGAAAATAGCCTATTGGCCTCCAGAATTCACGCAAGGATCTGGGTCGTAAAGGTATGGGTAATAAAAGAATCAACTAAAACGAATTGAATTAGCTGGAATTGACTTTAAAAGAAAACTGCATAAGAAAGTTGACTTCTCTTTTTTCGAACTTTTTTGAACAAACCATACCTTATGTATTATTCATTTCTTTACAGGGCTTTCTTCCCATAAGACCAACCTAGTCCATGGCCTAGGGGCGCAGCGGTCAGGGTCTAAATACAGTGGAAACCGGTTATAACGAAATCGAAAGGACCGAGAATTTTTTTCATTATAACCGAATTTCGTTATAACCGAAGCATGCAAAAAAAGCTTAAAGTCGCAATAACCTAGAAAGTATTCAAGTTTACGCCAATACACTGGCAGTCTATTCCGTTATAAATAATAAAGTTTGGATTTCCGTTCATTAATATTAACATTTAACAATAAATTTTCATAAAATGATTGATAACTTTTTCTTTAAAAAATCTGGATTTTTTTTACTGTCCTTTTTATTACAATGTTATTGACATATTTTCCTATGTCGTCAAGCTTCTTTCTGCGCTTCTTCTCCGCTCTGACTTTTCCGACATTGCACCGGTAAGAAAGAGAACTTACTACTGATGGGGCAAGGAAGACATAAACTTGAATACTGTATAAGGTAGGGGCTCAGCTAACCCTCAAGAAGCATTTCCATCGGTTGTACGCCTTATTGGGGGACGCTTGGTCAAAGGGTAAGAGTTGGCAAAAAGGAGAGCGGAGTTTATGCCGATTTTTTTTATACGGAGAGGGTAACCCGAGACTTTCAAGCAGAAAAAATTGCTTTGTAGGTCTTCGAAGACCGAAGATCTTTTCGTTATAACCGATATTTTGTTTCGTTATATCCGAAGGAAACGTATGTAAAGAGATAGGATTTTGTCGGGACTGACATGTTATTTCGTTATAAACGATATTTCATCTTAACCGTTTTCGTTATAACCGGTTCCACTGTATGTGAAATTTCTTAGAATCAAGTCGAAGGAGAAAATACATTTGAATCCACTTCACGTGCCTCTGTATTGAATTCTCACAGAAGCAAAGTAGTCACAAAGTTGTTTAGTGATAGGCAGAGCGACCGGTACCAGCAGAGGACGAGCTGGCATGCTCGTACCCAGTGGAGTAAGAAGCGGCATCAGCGGCGGCCTGGGCGGTTTTTGCAGCAGCAACGGCTTTGTTGGCGGCTTCTTGAGCACCAGCCAAATCAGCTTCAGCGGACTTCAATTTGTAGACCAAGGCTTGAACGTTCTGTTGAGCTTGAGCTGCCATCTGAGATTGGGAAGCCAATTGGTGCTGAGCCGCCTTCCAAGCAATGGTGGCTTGCTCGGCGTGTGATTGTGCAGCCTTGGCGGCGGTCCACAAAGTTTGCGCTTGTTGGATAGCTTGCAGTTTGGTAGCTTCAGCGGCTAAAGCGACTTCTTCAGCCTTAAACAAGATTATTTACAAAAGCTCAGAAAAAGCTGGGCAAGAAAACTTTTTTTTTTATGTCCTAACTTCTTTGTACCTGATTTGCTTGAGCAGCTTCGGCATAAGCGGCGGCCTGGGCAGCAGCGACAGCTTGAGACAGCTGAGACACCTGTTGTTGCTTAGCGGAAACTGCGCTTTGAGCCTGAAACAAAATGCACGACTAAACTGAGACAGCAGCAGTCGCGAATACACCCACTAGACAGAGCAGTGCGACTTGAAAAACCAAACAAACCAAAATGTACGATTTAACTATTTTTTAAACAGACAAACTATTACATTCCGTCACGCTACGATATGACTAAAATTACTATAGTAAATAAGCTTCAACGCTACATGGCAGAAGAAAAGGAAAGCGTACGAGTTGGGCGGCTTTGGCGGCTTCTGCAGCGAGTTGGGCTTTGGCGTATTGCGAGGCTTCAGCGCCAGCAACTTGCTGGGCATTCAAGGCGCTTTTGGCTTTCTGGGAAGCTTGTTGTGCAATAGCAGTGGCGCCACCATTGTTGTAAGTGCCTACTAGTCCTTCGTGTCCTTCCGAATATCCGCGTTTGTCCTTTAAATGAATTAACATTTCTGTTAACACGCTTCAACTGTCAGCTGGCGTAGTTTAGAAGTGTTGCAGTTTTGGAATTTGTTGTTGTCACTTTGAAAACGAATGCACAACTTACGCGATTGGCTTCCTGTTCCCCGGTGCTTTGGCTTTCCGCGTGTGCTGCAGCAACAACTGCTGGAACGAAAAGAATTAAATTTTTCGCTTAAAAGTCTAAAACTTAACGACATTCTTAGATTAGAAAAGTTACAACTCTAGTAACCCAATCAACCAAATATCATTTCGTCTCAAAAATTGTACAGTCGCTACGATTATATTAGTTAAATATCTAAACGAAGTCTGAATGGTTCGATAAATTTCACATTTTATGAGTTATCGGTATCTTTGAAAAACACATTTACACGAAATTGTGCAGATGAATCGGTAGAATGCTGAACGTGAATCAAGCAATTAAGGAAATGTTTACCGACTGCTAGGAAGGCGACGACTACGAAAGTTTTCATGTTTGGAATTTCCGAAACTTTGGCTGTTTACTTGAACTTCGGTAAACTTGGTTAGTCTACTATAACCAAACTAGATTGATGACTGATGATGTTCCTCCTTCCGTCGCCGGACATTTATAGTAGGAGCGTCTTTTGTTTCCTTAAGAATTCGTTCAAGTAGAAACTGTAACGAAGTGGGCGGCGAGAGCAAAAATAATTCAAAAGATTTCTGGTTCTTTTCACCATTTTTTTTACAGTTTCCTACACTGTTCTGGGGAGATTTCTTGTGTGATCTACAAGAAAAGGCAAGTTCCATTCAGAAAGACAACAGAAAACATTGGCAATGGGTTGTCGAACGGAATTTATCAAAGGCGTTTGCAGTCCCTTGGCCGTTTTCACACTTGGCTAAACATTACATGGTCATTCTCTTCGTAACTTCCGCGTTTGTTTTATTGGTGATACAAAATAGTCTAAAACGACAAAGTTTGCCTAGTTAAATTTCTTTGCGTGTTTTCTAACAGGTATCTGAAGGTTTACTTGGGAAGTTTTATGAAATCATTATGATTTCCAAACCTGAGAAAAAGTATTTTTCTTTGGCTAACGCCATTCTACTTTGTTACTTGTTGAAAAGTGGGTGAAACCCCCTTCTAATAAGCGAGTTTTGGGTAGCAAACAAGAAAGTTTGAATAGTACTTCTCCACCCAAATCGTCAAATAGCCAAAATAGAAAGATTCAAACGATGCACCCGCTCAAGAGTTGCTCTGATAGAGACAAAGAAGTTTTACAACAATTGTTACGTTAGCATGGTGGTAAAATTCAAACTATACCAAAACTAGGTGTGCCAACCTTTCTACCCGTATTCCTGAAAAACTTATTTGTGTGTGTGTGGACAAACCGTAGCTAATTTCGTGTCCGACATTGTTGAAGAATAAGAAGATGTTGCGCGACCCTTTCAGAAATTAATACAGTCGAATTCACTTAATTTAACATCAGTTATTTGAATACTTCACCTAATTAAATGAAAGGTTGAGGTCCCGTTTTAAGCCCATTTAGTGCAATGTAAGCCTAGCACTTTTTAATAATTCCGTTTAAATGAATAATAGAATATTCCGCTTTATTGAAAAACATTTTAAGCCCCTGTAGGCTACATCTTACAATGCTAAATAACATCGTCTATATCAACACAGATCTTTGGCAAGAATCTTCGACATCAGAAAGCCGTAATATTCCTTTCAAATGCTTGAAAGATCTTATGCCCCAAAGAAAGCTAACCATTTTGGACCATTTATGGTTGACGACGTACAAATTAAGCCGATTTGCCAAGTTTATGTTTAGTCGCAAAGATAAGCGAGGGCAGCAAACATGTCTAAAAGGAAAACACAATTTCCTGCCTAGCTCAGGGAGTGGAGTGTTAAATCTCCTAGGTAAGAAAGTGACCCGGCGTTTAATTGCTCAACGTTTTGAACCAGTAAAGAAACCTACGTTTCCGAACATTACGTATACGAACTATTCTCCTGCCAGTCTTCAACGTCAATAAGCTTTCATGTGTTTTAGTGAAACACGGTACAATGGAATATAATGCAAACCGGTTTTAACGAAATCGAAGGGATCGCCAATTATTTTCGTCTTAGACAAAGCATGCAAAAAACACACTTGTCGCGACAACCTAGGCAGCACTGTAAGAAAAGTTCTTCGGTTATCGGCGAAAAAAGCACCTAAAAGCGCGGGAACAGAATCGGTGCGAAACAAATACCTATAAACGGTATTTTGATAGAACCCCGAAAATCGGTAGGCTAGCTACCAATAAAAGGTGTTTTATCCGCGCCGTTAATCAGTACCTTCATATCTCATTTTTGGCAAGTACAATACCGA
>JAHZNP010001109.1:0-26308 GCA_020615345.1 Triops cancriformis
GAACTAGGGGCGCCAAATCCTGAAAGTGCGTACCAAAAAAAAACCTGGTTACGCCACTGTTCAGGACCACTGTAGTATAATCTGTGTTAGAAAGGAATTTGCGTTTAATAATTATAGAGCGGTTGGCAATGTTAATGTGTAGGGGAGACCGGTGCACGTCGGGCACTTTTTTGGTCTCCAGGGCCCAGAAGAGGTTACATTAACGATGCGAAAAATAATTTTGGTGCTTTAAAGTAGCACTGCCAACCTAGTTATCGTGTGATTATTTTTTTGCGAGTTAACTCGAGTCATTACTTTTAAAATTTAATTTCTACCAGAGCCGGTCAAATTGACCAAGGTGTCCTCTCCATGGGGTAGGTTGGGCATGGCTGTGGGACCTTGGGCAATGATGGAATTCCTTCACGGTTTGCAAAAATTTTGCGTTTTGCCAACAACCCTAATCATATAGACCGAAAACAAGTAAGACGTAAAAAAATAACTAAAACGAAGCACTGGTTTATTATAAAATGCCATTCAATCACAAGCAATTTACGGAGGCAATGAAACGTTATTGGAAGCAACCGGGGCATGCGCATCTTACTCTTTGCTCCTCAAAAGAGTGTAAGAATCATGCTAGTCTAAAAAAAAGAATCTACCCGACATGGAAAAACGTTCACCCATGCTTGACTCCATCGTCCGACCTGCCCCATTTTTTTCTGCACGACCTGCTCCGGCGACGGTCACTGAACAAAAATGGTGACATGTAATTAATCACTTACTTAAATGTATCAAAATTGGGCTTGTTTTAAAGGCAAAGGAGTCGTCTACCTTCATAAGAAGTTCTGCTTAGATAGCTTACCAAATACCGCTCTTAGAAGACAAAATCTCTGTTCCCAAAAGTTTGGAAAACACACCGGAAAAAAACAAACAACGATAACTTTTAGTAGAAGTTGACCAGCACACTCGTTCTTTCTCAGTTGCTGTGTTCGTGTAAAACGAACATTACGTGAATTTATTGGATTTTTATTTCAAAACATGGATAAGATACCTAAAATTGTCCAACTACCCCCTGACCAAGGTGCCCCGGTCTCCCCTACTCCATATAAATCTTCCGTAAAGCTTAGTGTCCACTGCGGGTGACGGGGTGATATGACGGTCATTTCGACGGGATGACGATGGCGACACATGCGCTGAGCGATTTCCACTATAATAGCGAGTTCCATTTGCAACACGGGTGCGCACCAAGTTTTTGAAACACAGCAAATAGTTGTGTTTCGAAAACTGAAGTTTTTGAAACACACAGTATGGTTGTGTTTCGAAAATTCAGTGCGCACCAGTGTTGCAAATGGAACTCGCCATAAGTGACGGAGACAAACAAAGGGGTGTTGCTTAAGGTGAAAGTTGTTTTGTTGTCAAACACAAAAATGATGTCGAGTGAGGATATTTTACGTTTAGTTGCTATTCAATATAGGAAAGGTTTGTTCAACTTAAATTATACATCGTGAACTTACATCACTATTGGTCACGTAGGGCTTCATATTTGAATAAAGCTAATGTTTACAAACAAATGGTCCTGTCCACCTCTTCTCCCGATTGGTGGAAGCAACTCCGTCATCCACAAAAGTTGAGCTCAGCTCAACTCTGTCTCTTGTCACCACACTCTCGTCTCTTGTCACCAGCTCAGGCCCCGCGGTGCACCTGCGCATGCCCGGACCTTGTCGATGACCGTCATATCACCCCGTCGCCTGCAGTGGACACTAGGCTTAATAAGCGCTCGCTTAGAACATCTTCTAGTATTTCTGGCAGTTTGATCTAAAGTGTGCTTCGCTTCTAGAATTGTTTGGCAGAAATATAATAGAAACACTGAGAAATATGGAAATCTTAATTTTCTTTTACAATGGAGTCCGCTTATAACGATGGGCTCGGGACCGGACTGGAAATATCGTTACAGGCGGAATATCGCTATATCAGGGCTTGCCTATACATCAAGCCAGAAAACACCAATGAAGATAACAACGCGTAGTTGTATATAAGTGTATTCTTGTTTTAAAGACAGTACGAGAATTAGCCTTATTTGTTCTCAAAATAATAGGTTATTGCTCGCTGTTTAGCGTTCTTCTGAGTTACAGCATACATGTAATTCTGCAACACGTATACTGTCGGTTTTATACTGAATTGTCGGTGTTGTACTGAACGTTGTCATCGAGAAGTGTCTAAAGTGAGAGGTTGTGAAAGGTGATTGTCAAAATACTGAAAGCATGTTTTAGATCTTCCGTGGAAACTGTCGGCTGGAGTACAGTGGAACCCGCTTTATTACATAGGCTCGGGACCGGACGATCTCTATGAATTTACGCGGAGTTTGAAGTAAAACGGAGTTGCCTTTTAGAAGGATAAGAAACACGAAATGAAAGCAAATATCTTTACATCTAAAATATACTTGTATTATAACGTTACTGGTCAAAGCTTTCGCTATTTCTTGGGAAAAAAGTCCACAATGGAAAATTTCGACTCGCTGGCTAAGTGATTGGCTTCAGTGCTTCTTCCTTGACATCTTCACTTCCCGATTCACAGCACGCTACTAATCATGGACTAAGTAACCTATACGGCTCATCAACGATTAGGCGAAAGGTGAAAGGTCCATTGCTAAAGGATTAAGCTCGGATACGAGTTTTTTCGAAGCCTTTCTGAAAATTTTGCGGCCTCCTGGTTTCACGAATTGGCCTTGCGATTGCCTATGAAATTAGCTGGAGTTACGTAGCATTTTTAAATGCCCACCGGGACTCAGGCTTTTTATGAATTTAGGCGGTTTATGCGATTATGCGATATGAAATAAAACGAATTCTCTCTCTACAGAATTAAATAGGAATAAAACGGGACAGTGTGTTCAGTATGAATTTAGGCGGTTTATGAAATTATGCGATATGAAATTAAGTGGGTTCCACTGTTTGTAAAATTAGTGTCCGTTTTAGGGCATCGTTATAAGCGAAGCCAAAAACCATTGCAAGATACCCCATAGGGCTTGAAAATTGTATCGTTAAAAGCGGATAATCGTTATATCAAGAATCGTTATAAGAGGACTTCATTGTCATTGGATTAAATGGGGCAAAACTGGGACCGTAAACTTTTCATCGTTATAAGCGGATTATCGTTATATCAGATATCGTTATAAGTGGACTCCACTGTATTTAAAACAATTGGTACATTTATAGTTCAATACTGGTAAAGAAACAGGTCGTTTGCATTGCTCTGCATATTTTAGCACCGCTTTAGTATAGTCTGTGTTGGAAACGAATTCGCGTTTGATCACTGAGCCTAAACTTTTTTTACGTTCTTTTGGCAACAGGAAAGAAATTTTAAAAGAAATGCAAGAAGGAACTGGTAGGATCGACAGTGTCAATTTCCACAGATTTCGTTGTCTCAATAGGAAGAGTCATGGTGGGCGAGAGCACAAGCCAATCTTCCTCTATAATCTTCCTTTTACGACTATCGCAAGTGGGTGTGTTGCCACAGTCGCAATTTTTCGCTCCCTGGGAACACGAGCAGCATGAAGGACTGGATGACGTCCTCGACGACGAAGAACAAGATAGACTTGTTACGGAAGAAGTAACCGTGGAAGTATACCTGGTAGTGGTAGTCGTAGTGACAGTGGACGTAGTAACTGGTAAGGTGGTCGTGGTGGTCGAAACGGATACCTGGGTACTGGACGAAGTATATGTCACTGGACTGGTGACCGTTGTCGTGGAGGAGCTGGTGTAAACACTGGTACTCGTGTGCGTTACCGTTGAACTGGAGGTAAACGTGGAACTAGACGTGACGGAAATGGTCGTGGTACTGGTTGCAGTACTGGAACTGGTCAGCGATATAGAGACGGATGACGTGGCGCTGACGGTCGTCGTTACTGTCGTGCGTATTGTAGTCGGTATGCTGGTAGTAGAAGTTTGTGTCCGGGTGGACGATGACGTCACCGTCGAGGTCGCTGTACTGGAAGAAGTCACCGTCGAAGTGGAGGTCGAGTATTCGGTGACGCTCGAAGTGACCGCAGGCGACGAGTACGTGGAAATTTCCGTCGCCGTTGAACTGGAAGTTGCAGTACTTGATGACGTCACGGTGGAGTACTTGGTGGTGGTCGTAGTAGAGACGGCGGTGGACGTGAAGGAAGTGGTAGAAGTGGAATAGAAGGTGGTCCTTTCGGTCGACGATACCGTTGCGGTACTGGAGCTCGTGTAACTGCTCGTAGAGGTGTAGGTAACCGTCGTAGTGGAAGATGACGTCACCATGGAGGTGGAAATTGATGAGTAGGCCGTCTTGTCGGTCACGGTCGTGGTGGATACTGCCGTTGTGGTGGAACTGTAGGTTGAGGAGACGGTAGTGGAGTAAGTCGAAACGCTGACGGAAGTGGTGGTACTGCTCACGGTTTCCGTCGAAGACGAAGTGAAAGATTCTCTTGCCGTGGTAGTAGAGACGTCCGTCACAGTCGTGGTGGATACTGGCGGGCTGACGCTGACGGTAGTCGTCGACACTTCCGTGGAAGTCGAAGAATACGTAGTCAACGCTGTGGTGACACTCACGGAAACGCTGACCGAGAGCTCTGTACTGGACGAAGTATCCGTCGACGTGAATGTCTTGGTCGTGGTTGTCGTAGACACTTCCGTGATGCTCCTAGTGGATAGTGTCGGGGGCGGAGTTACGGTCGTCTTCGAGACGGAAGTAGCGGTGGATGAAAAAGTGGAGTAATCCGTGAAAGTAGACACCGAAAGTTCTGTGCTGGATGACGTGGCAGTTGAAGTGTAGACGACCACACTGAATTCGGTGGTAGTGCTGGAAAAAGTATGCCAACTATCGGCAGAAGTAATGGTAATGGTCGATATCCGGCTACCCCAGACGGTGACGACTTTCTTACCCATCAAACCAGCCAACCAATGGTCGAACCCGTTTATTAGAATAAATTCCCCATTTTCCAGACCTTGGGGACTGTGAAAGGGTTTTAACAGGTGGCTCAGCCCTGAAAGTACTGCCAGGCAAGCTAAGGGGATCATGGCCACTCCAGCAATACCTAAACTCGCTATTCCTGGTATTGACAGCCCCTTCAAAGATAAGGGAGCTAAAGCACCCAAAATCTTTAGAAATTGAGGTTTATCGGAAAATTCTTCTTCTTCCTCCTCCTCCTCCTCCTCCTCCTTTTCTATTTCTTCTGGTACTTCCGGCAGGCAAAGATGATGAACATCTTCGTGGCGTTCTTCGAAACTGGATTGGAGCGGTAATGCGGGCTCAGAATTGGAAATGTAATTCTCTGCGACATCATTTTCTGGTCGAGAATTGGTGGAATCATCCGGGGGTCTTTTGGCTTTAAAAAATTTTAGCAATCGATCTTCCCTCACTGGACGTTGATTCAAAGTTTCTGTAGCGTCCGTAGTTTCCCAAGATGGGTCTAGTTCCGTTTTTGGGTGCACTTCTGCGATTTTGTGGCTCTTAACCGACACTGATAACACCGTAACGGTTATTATGAATAATGTCGCCCAAACTGTCATGATGAAGATACTGGCACGCTGTTTAAATAACACGCACTTTCCTTTGGATTTGTGTCTTGTAAAAATGGACTGTGATGTGATGTACTGTGATGTTGATGTACATGTACGCTACGATCAGCGTCGCGGATGGAGCCAAACTATAGAGCGTTGATTTATCGCCGTATAGGTTTGTGTCATTCGTAGCTAGACTTACTTTCAATCTTAACTGGTGTTTCAGTCCAACTTAAGGTAAGATCCGCCTTCTTACACCGACAAACGACATCGGTCCACCTATGAATTTCCACCGTCTGCCTCCTCCTCTACCTTTTCCCCACAGGCTTGATGGCTATTTTTAGGATCGGGGAAGTCCTAACACATAGCTAAAAATCCAGTTCCTCCATGGGCAAAAAAAAAAGTCTTGCCAAGCCCACTAAAGTTCTCATTGCGCCGTTAGCTGGCTCGTTTTACCTTCACTATTCGTTGAAGGCGTTTGGTTCTGTGAACTCATCAGCTACGAAAACGAGAACGCGTGAAAGTTCACTGGAAGAGTCTCTATATTAATTCGATTAGCCCCAGCAAGCTTAATGAAATCTGGAATACTTGTAAATTATTTGTATATTTTTTTAAAAAATTTATCAGATTATTTGGCTCTTGGTGGTAGCTGCGATAAATTTATTAGTGTGTGAATATGTTATTTTGCGTTTAAATCAGAGGAAAATCTCCAAAGTTTTGCTCCAGCCACGGAGTGGTTCGCAGTTTTAATTCGTATTGTATTGTACATGTAAACCTCCGTAATAAGCGCTCGCTTTATTCGTAGACAAGACAGCTACCTTAACGTTGTAACTTGCCCGACATCTTTTTAAAGACTGAGTTTTTAATGAGTCTGTTGCCTCTTATGGAATGCCTGACCTAGGGACGACGAAATGTGTTCAGCCACTTTTTTTTACAATTGGTCGTAAGATGTGAAGGACAAGTTTCGCTCGAACATTGTCACGGCACCATGAAAGAAGCAAACTTGTTTTCCACGTTTATAGCTAGGTTTCGAAATTTTTTGAGCGAAAAAGTCGATGCGGCTCCATGCCAACCTTTTAGAGCTGTTTAATTTATCTCTGCCACATTTACCCTTGTATTGTTCTCAGTTTCAGCTAATAGTCCAGATCTTTTACGGTTTTGGTGGAAAATGATCCTCCCAGAATCCTTCCGGCAAACAAATTGGTAGCTACGTCGTTTCTGTTGTGTTTCACGCCGTATGTCAGGGTCTGGAAGGAATATCTAGTATTCCTTACACTTTGGTCTATAATGAACTTTGCTTCTGCCAATTGGTGGAGAAATATTTCATATAATCGTCATTATAATATCACCTGTAATTTCTTGATTTGTGGCGTATTCGGTGGGGTTTTTTACTCCTTTCGAACTGCGTATGAGGCACTATTTTCTAGGTTAGACTCCTTTGGAGCCTGGTTCATGATATCTAATTTTTATTTGAATTCTAATTCGTGCGACAGCTACTTATCAGGACGATATTTTATCTTATTGCTTGAAGACTTCATTGCGGAGTAAGCAAAGGAAGAAATGTCAAACCTCATCGCCGACATCTTATTTTTTTGTAATACTTGAGACTGTTCCCAGGAAAAGAGTGGAGAATGTTTGACTTTCGTGAATTTCAAAGGACGCGTTCGCAAAAGTAATAAGTACTCGAACTTGAAATGTGCAGTAGAAGAGGTCATTGAGTGCTGGCTCTCTTAATATAAATTGAATGAGGTCACAGCATCTGATATCTTTGCACCGTTTTCGAGTCGATAAAATGCAAAACACGTTTTCTAGTTCGAACTGTTTTTCGTAAATGATTGTTCCGTGTCTTATCAGAACTTGATAACCTATACAGACTGGTTTGTCTCCTGTGCTTTGAATTTCTTTTTTTTATCATGTGTGTAGGAACCAAAGCTGGGTAGAGTTCATTAAACTGAATGTGACTTAAAGTAAATTCACTAAATTGGAATTTGACTTACATTAAAATTCCTTACGTTGAATTTGACGTGAATTTGTCACTTCCTAAACATTTCTTAAAAGAATAGACTTAAGAAACTATTGAATTTGCAGGAATTGTCTCAGAAAAAAATCTGAAAAAATACTTCGTCTTTTGAGTTTTGACGCAGTACAAGTTTGTATTGAAGGAAAACGTATATCTTGAAAAATATATACACTGCTTTTGTTCATTTTTTTTCTCGGAGCTTTGATAAAATTCTCACGTCGTTTGTCTTACCTGACTTAAGATTTGAATCCAATTTGACTTTGAAAAATGCCCGAAAATAATTCAGTTAAATGTTCACCCCAAAAAATGTGACAATGGTTTAAATCTACGTAAGTTTTGACTTTTGGAAAGGGATTTGATTGGCTTTCAGAAAATCGTGTTGAATTTCAACCGAATCGACTTTCACTAGCCTGCAACTTGCCCCACGAACTCGTGTTCTTTTTTTCTGAACATACCAATAGAGAGCGTTTGCGGGCATCACCGAACGCAAAGACAGTACTTCCCATATTTAGTTACCTTGACTGGAATACCTTGATTGGATTACATTGAAGTTACTCTCGATGTATTGTACAAAAAAAAGTGAAATGGTACAAAATTAATCAAGAAGCAAGGACCAAAGGAATTGCTTCAACTTCTGTACCTGCCGATGGATTTGAAAGCAATTGACGAAGGAAAAAATAAATAAACCACAGAACATGTAAATTCTTTCGACTCGAAAAGCACCCCAGATATTAGTTTGGTTGTTATTAGAAAAAACTGTCTTCATTAAAGTCATATTAAAGCCCAAGGCGGTCAATAGAGGAGGGATGGGACAGTTTACACGTGGGACAAACCGTACAAAAATCATTACTAATGAACTACGACAGGTTTGGATCTGAAAAAAATTGTACACTTAGTGAATACGACGAAGCTTTCATGAGGAAACTTTCGTCGAAAAATATTGAACCGTTTTTGTGAAAATAAATAAAAAATGAATTTTTGGCCCTTTTTGTAAGAAACGGGTCCTGATTATTTCGTTGTAGCAGTCATAATGTGTATCCAAAAGTAAAATAAAAATTACTTTTATGTAGCTGACAAGTTAGAGAATAACTCCTCCAAAGGTTTGTTCTAAAATCGCTGTCCTTTTTTTGCACGAGATTTTAAACTCCAAAGGGATGATTTAGTACGATTTGGACTCAGCCATTTTTATTGCCTTTTCTTGTTGTGAATAATCATTTTTACGAAATCGTGAGTTTCCTTGCACTGACTTGAGCTAGGATGATTCCTATATCGAAAGGGAGTATAACTGTTAAGTTTTCGTTTAGATATTTCAAATCTATTATGTATTTTTAAAAAAGGCTACCGATTAGTTTTCTTATGGCAAAACACACGGACAAATCGCACTACACCCAAGTCCAAATTGTATCCGCGGTATCTTGTTTTGGACAGTCGGAGGAGCCTCCAGTTTTCATGGGTGTTTGGTGTTATTGTTTGTGTTTTTGAAGCGTACAATACCTCATTTGATAGCCAGGACACCAGGCCATCTAACGAGTATAGTTTTAGGCTACAATTTTGTCTCCACGTGAAGGGAAAAATAAATTACAGAAAAGTGTCCACACTGTCCCATCCCTCCTCTAACTGACAAAAACTTTCTACTGTATTTTCTTCTATTTGCATATTTTATTGATTTAGTGTTCGCTTTTGACAGGGTAAAAGAGGCTTAAACTGAAATAAGACGTTAAGTGTTGAATGATTCAGAATGTACCACTGTGGTTTAACACATTTAGGGGCCCAGTGGCTCCCTAGAATTTACTGCACGTTCCGTGTGCGTTGTGCGTGCAGTTTTATGACACTGTTGGGCAGCCGTGATATTTCACGCCTCATTATCCTTAAGGTTAGTATGTTTAACGGATGTCCACAAATGGCGCCAGTCAAAAATCGCGAATTTTTTACCTACCCTCCCCCTCGGTCATCTACCGTCACCTTTGCCGTCACCCCACCTTCTAAAATGGCGCCATCACCTGCGTGACCCCTCTCACAAATTAAAAAGGGAAAAATCCAAAAAAGTAGGTTTTACTTAATTAGCTAGAAATAGCAAGAAAACTTTCACAAAACTGTGGAAACACAATAATACATTCACGCTTTGGCACTTACGTAAGATTAGTTTGCACAGAATCACCAGTTAAGTTTAGAGTTACAGGATGGAGTCACTTTGTTGCAAACCTCCTCCCATCCTCTCGTTATGTCACATCATCTTTTACTGAACCCTCCGCCCGGGTGGCGCCACTTGTGGACGGCCCCTAAGGCAAATTGTGGGGAGTTTCCTATCTCACTAAAGTTTATGGTAAGCTAATGCGTATTTGAGTGTGTTTATGAAAACGTGTGGTTAACGGGAAATAATTACGCGGTAATCAGCGCTCGTACACTATTCCGCTGGTACGAAGAGGCAGATGCCCTGGGCAAGGCCGTACCCAGGGGAAAAGTTGGTTTACAACCCAGCATTCTCCTTTTTACAACAAAAGAAATAGACAGTTTTCTAATGTTTAGTTTGATGTAAAATCGCTTATTAAGACCATTGTACTACCTTCTCTTCATAGGAAACTTCTATTGGAGACTGACATGATGGTTTTCGCGAAAATCGTGACATTTCTGAAACATTTTTTGGCAGTAAGGTTAAAGATCTCAAAGCTGGAACCCGACAAGAGGAACTTTTACTTTTTCTCTTTCCACCGAGAACTCGTAAAATTCGTTAGATAGTTTGACCATACACGGATCCAGAGTAATATTGCAAGTATTTTGGCCCTTTTTAATCAGAATGTAGCCCGTGTCGCCCCACGGCGGGCCCCAAGAATTTCGGGTAATCCACACTGACGTCTCGTTAACTATTCCGATGCCAAGAGGTTATTGTGTGATTGACCCACGTCGATAATTCAGGAAGAAATTAGCGCATTTAGGATCCGTACAGACGTCACCTCTAGAAATATGTAACATATCAGAAACGCTTTAAAGAAGCAGGATTTGAATAATAGAATTGTTTCCAAAATACACTTAGTGATAAGGAGTGTCGAATTCACCATGATACCCCCGCCCATTGCCATTTGCTTCAGGGGGCTGTTTTTATTACTGTTTCTTCCGTTTTGTTTTATTTAGTAAAAGCCTTAAAGAGCAATAGACACCAAAAAACAACTTTGTCTTATAAAAAAGAGCATAAAATCTAGTTTCTGAATATATGTTTCGTTTTCCCAGGTGCGAAATAGTAACGAAGACGTTTAGGAAATAAGAAATCTCAAATTCAAATCTTCACGCACGCGACATCAAGAATCTCAAGGGCGGGAAAAGGCCAAAATTTTGGAAATAAAATTCTCCAGATCTGGTGGTTAGAAAAACTCGAAACAAACTTCTTTAATTTTAGAATAACGATTATTATAATAATCCATCAAAATCTCTATATGCTTTCTCGGTGTCCGTTATCCATGAAATTCAAATTTTCACGCACGTGGCGTCACGCTTCTCATGGCGGGAAAAGGGCAAAACTTTGGAAATAAATATCTCCAGAACGGCTGGTCAGAAAAAAACGAAACTAAATTTTTTATTCTTAGATGAATGTGTATTGTAATAATCCATCAAAATTTCGATTTCCGATTTTGGTGTCCATTGCCCTTTAAGTTTCGGAAATGTCATACTACTGTGTTCATTTGTACGCTGAGCAGACAGGAAAGTTCAGTAAAGAGGGCAAAAGATACGAAAGCTCTATAGGAGAATTCGCCAAAGAAACATTGAAGGATTTTTCCTTTGAGAGTTTAAAGGGACTTTGGGCAAAACTTCAAAATGATTTGGAATATTGGACTTCATCCCTTTCAGTACAAAAAAATATGCCTTTCATTACTTGAATTTTAAGCGACACTGTTTCCAATTTTTTTCTCATTTTCCATCACGATATTTGGCAAATGTAATGGATGTCTCGGTAGGACACTTTTTTTTATCGTTACTTTATTCTGTTTAATTTTATTCTGCCAGAATGTTTGTCAAAGTAAAGAAATTATTCGTCAGATGCTAACGCGACAAGTGAGGAATATCTTGTAAACAGTGACGTGATGGGTAGTCCACACCTTGAACGGGACACAGCGCTGACATTTGCTGCGAAACTAAACACAGTAGCCTTTGTTGTGTTGGCTGCGGAGAACGTGTTGGCTCTTTAGCGAAAAAAATCGGGCAACTTAGCGGGCATAACATAAAACTTTTCAGCTTTTAGTTTTTACCAGAGTTTTGGAGCGGAGCTGGAGCGCGGAGCAGTGGAGCAAGGGGTTTTTGCCCGGAGCAGGAGCGGAGCCGGAGCAGCGAAATTTCCCTTGCTCCATTGCTCCGGCCTTAATGTAATATTTAAAGGTAATTCTATCTTTGATAAATTTAAAAAGTAAAATTTCTCGAAATTTCTCGAGTGATTACAAATTAACTGTCAAAATTTTCAAAAATGTAACAATATCAATTTCAGATATTGTTACCCAAAACTTTACTGTCGGAAAATGTTTTAAAATAACTTAGCAGTAAACGCAGTCATTCAAAAGGTTCCCCGTGTATTTGTCCACAAGGCAAGTCGGTATACAGTGGCCTTAAGCTGGAAAATTAGAAACCAGTTTTTAGAGACATGTAACATTGCAGACTAGAAATGATTAAAAGTTACTTTTAAAACGCAGTGGTGAAGATCTCTTATGTTAGCTTACTGTTTGGGAAGGTCCTAGCTATGGAAAAAATACCTTAAATACACCCAAAGAAAGTTTAGCAAAAGTTTCTCAGCCTACCAGATAGCTCTTCAGCTCGCATTGAGTGATTTACAGCGAATTGACGAGCTTGCCGTAGGCATTCAATTCCAATGTAATGCATTAGGTGCGTATTTCGTCTCATGAAAACTGGCTTGATTGTAAAGTAAATGCTTCTCTGCTTCTCAACACTGTAATAAAGCTTTCGAACCATGAATTATTATTTGCACTGGTGTTACTTCGAATAACTGAAGGAAAAACGTGGGTGACCCAAAATTGGTCAACTGTTGCCGAATGTTGCCGATAGGAATTCATTATCTTCCCTAAAGGTGTATCAAAGCACCAAGACATACGTTGGTACTTAAAGTATACTTCAAACAGCAAGGCTTTGCAAAAAGAAATATATTTTCTAACGAAATCTGGAATAAGTATTCATATCAGAACAGTCCACAACACAGACGCCATCTCTAGGCAGCCATTGCTACTGCACAAATGTGACGCTTCATAAATCAAACTTCCTCCCACAATACCAGATCCTTTCGCCGGGAAATGTCATTTGTCGTAAAAAGAAAAACACAAGAAGTTGCTCTTCCCCCTACAAATCTTTGTTAATTAGCAGACAGGTACGGTGCTACCCTTTCTTCATTGTCTTTATGCAACTTGCCATCCAAATGGATAGCCATAGATTTTCCAGCGGTGACAACTTTGTTACAAAAAAGGCACTCGATTTCTCTTGATGACGCCCTGTGAAAACCCGAAAACAGGATTAAGAACAGAAAACACACTTGATAATTTCACTTTCTAATTTTCTCGGCCATTATTTAATTTAATTCAGCGTGAGCAAGGCTCTTTGCCGACTCTCGGCCATTACTTTCCCTACCGAAAATACTTATTTTTACTGATTTTATTTTCACTTACCCTCGAACAGCCAACGTCATGGCTTCCTTATTCTTCCTTAGCATTTCCAGTCGCTCTGAATCCGTGATTAGCAACTGAACACCGTCATGGAAACTGTAAATGCTCCTTCTATCGGTGGCACCCGAATGGAGAATCATTTCCGGGCGCAAAGCACCCCACTGGAACGATGAACGCCAAGGAATCGGGGATATCGACGTTCGTTCTTTCATCACCAACCTAGTTATTGCAAAGTTACGAACACTTCTTAACCACAACTGCAAAATCACCCGCTAAATTGACACTTACGTGTAGACCATTTCAACGATTTTCTCCTGAACACCGGCAATTTCAAACGACCCGATCTCTTGACCCGGTAAAGGATCCAACACTTGGTTAAACCAATAACGAACGCGGTTGATCTGAAACAATCACACAATACTTCATTTCTCTTTTAATATTAGTATTTAAAACATAATTCAGTCCCACAGTTAAACTATCAAGAATTCTGTTTGCAGCCTCTTATAACACTCATTACAAAGTATGCTTCGCGATAATACCCACTAAAGGCGCCACTGCCACACTAACGCCATCACAGGTCTGGTGTGTTTGTTGACATCCAAATGTCAAAACGGGTTTTCACGTTGTAATAACAACTGTGCTAAGTTTTAATAAACAAACAACACGATGCATTAGACATAACCTATTTATTTTAATACATTTAGCTAGAATTACAACCTTATCTTTTTCAGTTGTAGATATAAGATTTTAAAACACAATTTGTAAACATATTCATTATACATACACGTAGCGAAGTTAAATTTCCAAGAACGCTACAGCACGTGCGATTAGCTGCTAATTTTTGCTCGAAGGCAAGACCTATCATGGTACTCCCTACAGTGGCGCCTCTAGTGCACAAATCGTGAAACTGACTGCGGTTTAAAGGTTTGTTTAGTTTTAACCCTTTCCTTGCCCTGATATAGACAATGCAGTTCATCTGTTTTACGCTACTTAGTAAGATTTCCCTGTAAATCATCAGAACATACCGTAATTAAGTCATCGAGATCAATTTCAACGTCAAACGGCACTTCCATGTCATGGGCGGGGTACAATGCTGCCCCCTCTTGCGCTCCCAAACCACAAACAGCTCCTATGAACTGAACAGCCAGCGAGTCCACCCTATATTCCCAACAAACAGTTCTATTAGCCCGCAGAACGAATAAAAAGCTACCCATTTTACCTTAGCTCTGCTTGCGGAGCGAAAAGTAACGCTAGCAAACCCGGCAATCCATGAATATTGGGCAACAGAGTCGTCGATCGTGCCATTAACAAACTGCCGTTGCCAATAGACACACTGGCCGCCACCAATAACCTATTCATATGCAAATAAGGAACAAAACCACACTGACGATCTTGAGAAACTTCCTTCGCCGCTATTAACAAGTTTCTTCTTCTTTCAAACAAAAATTAAAAAGACAAATGAAAAGTAAAAACAAGAGACAAATTGTTCTGGCATGCTTAACTGAAAGTATAAAAAGCTCAGAAAATAACTTAATGTAATGATACAGGAACGGGCGGAAGCCTACGTCGGTTCGAGAAAAACATACAACAATAAAAAATAAAAATACTACAAAGGTAACAAATACCAACAAATTAATAAATACTACAAAGGTAATAAAATATTGAAAAAGTAATAAAAACTAAAAAAAGTCATAAAACACTAAAAAGTAATAAAATAGTAAAAAAGTAATACATTACTAAAGAATACTAAATACCAACAAATTAATAGATAGTAAAAAGATTTTAAAATACTAAAAAGTACTAAAATACGAGAAAAGTACTAAAATATTAGAAAAGTACTAAGATACTAGAAAAGTACTAAAATACTAAAAAAGTAATAAATACTAAAAAAAAAGAAAGAACGAAAAAATAAAAGAAAGAAAAAGAAAAAAATGACCCAAAAGTAAAAACAGAAAGTTAGGGTACACAAAAAAAGTCACGTGCGGAAGGAATCTAACGGTTCGGATTAAAAAAGATACGAGTAGGAAAGGACAAGTAAAAGAAAAAGGGGCGGAGTTCCGGTCAGCAGGCTTACCGATCATGCGGATCTTCAGGTTGGGTGTCTAACAAGACCGAGTTGACTGAATCGGCCTCGATTCTCACCTCCTGGCCGGCGCCTTGGTTGAACAGGCACAGCGACTTGGTCTCCAAAGGACTAAACGGTCCTTTGAGGCTGCAGGGTACACTGAAGGCTGCACCATCTACAGGCTCCACCTTGTCTTTCGATTGCGCACAACAAGGCGGCAGTTGGTCCTTTTCCGCGTATAGCATTCCGTCGTCGGACATTTCCCGCCACTTGCGCCGTGTTTCATTGTTAGCCTGAAACATAAATGGAAAACTTCGATTGCAGACAAGTAAACGAATTATTTTACTTATATACCCTTGTTGATAAGCCATACATAATTTAACCCCTAGATTTGATAACAATTTATAATAAATCATAGTTTAGTCATTGTTTGATACACTAGATGGAGTGGAACAGGATTTCAAGTAGTATTTCAAGAAATTTAACTTTCTCTCACCCGCGAAAGGTAGTTTTCGGGCTCTGTTTCCGCAAATCCCAAATTCTTGAGCAGTTTGGATAAGGAGAACTTCCAGATCGCCTCCGAATGGACTTTGGACTCGTTTTCCAAGCTATGGGGCGCTAAATCGACCGAGAGGACGCCTTGGACCACGGAATACACCTTGAGGAAGAACAGCCGTTCCCCAACATTGGCTTTGAAGAGCTTCACCGCCTCGGGCACCCATAAACCGCGCGGATCTTTGGCAGAACTGGCCACCGTTTCGGTCAAAATGCACTCTAGCGCCAAGGGCCCGATATCGCGCACCGACGGCGGCAATTTCTTCAGGTCGCGGACGGACACTTCGGCCGTGTTACCGTAGTCAATGAAATACACCTGAAACAGAACAAAAGAAAATCATTTTCATCTAACAAACCACTTTGTACGAAACGTGCAAAACACGTCAATATCTACAGTAACTCAAACAACGAAAGAAAGTAAAAAACAAAGAAAAATCTTTCAAAAGAAATAACAAACAAAGTTTACAAATAAATAAAGCAAGAATACTACAAATTGATGAAGGTAAAGTTTTAAATGAAAACTAAACTAATCAAAATACGAACCAAAGAAACGAAAATCGACAAGAAAAAAGAAAAAAAGCCCTTAACATTAAAAAAATTCAATTTATTAACATTCTAAAAAAATCCAATTTATATTTTCTACACTTATTTATCCTTTGTATACGGTAATACTCTTTTTTAAATGTGACGTCTATATGACTTTTTATACATTATTATAAGCTAGCATAGGAAAGAGTAAAAAATGAATACCGAAATAAGTACAACTAAAAATTACAAACAAAAAGAACAATTCCGAATCACTGATTCTTACCAAAGCAGTATTGTCCGAGAAATTCGTAACGACGCGGGCGCGGAACCACTCGACCAGGACTTCGTTTTCCGCGAAAGGAGCCACGACAATGGCGCCCTCGGGCGGCGGACGTAGGAAACCGGCCAGTACTTGCTGATTGAGGACTTCGAAGACGGTGCGCAACGCCAGATTACTTTCTTCATCCTTCAACTGGACGAAAAAGTGGGCCGGGTCAATCACGTGACACACTTCCGCCACCATGTATTGCGTTCGGAGGCGGGGCAAGGCCGGCGGGGGCAAATCCGAAGTAAAAATGTACGACTCCAAGGCAGTGGCGCCCTGAAGGGGCATGGCTGGGGGCCGGTTGAGGTACTTGACTGTATCGGCTGGCTTTAAGAGGCGGATCTCGGTATTGGCTCTCATGATCCGCATCTTGACCGCCTTGTACACGGCCGTATGGACCCGCCCAGGGAGCCACAAAGCCCCGCCCATTGCTTGGCTCCCAATGCGCGGCGCGAGACTGCCCAAAAACTCGACAAACACCTTGGTGCCTTCGATATGCACCACAAGCTGCTCGCCTTCGCTGGCGCAAGACTTGAGCAGCTGCTGAAGCTGCAGTTTGTACAGCTCGGGCGGCTGTTCGGCGGGGAATCCCGTCAGCAAGACGGTGTGGCTCGGATCGCGGTTGGACAGTGTGCGTACCGCTTGCTTCTCGTCGACGTCGCGGCTCCGGTTGAAGTAGTGGGGGTAAAACGCCCCTGCGACGACAATCTGTTCCAACATAACCAGTGTTGTGTCATTATTACAAGGAATGGTAATTTGTAATGTACTCGTTACATATTTCGCTCTATAGAAATGTAATGTACTCGTTACATATTTCGCTCTATAGAAATGTAATGTACTCATTACATTTTACTCTATCTAAAATTGTAATATAATTTACTAGTAAATTGAAAAAGGCCAAATAACATTACATTTACTATCACTTGGGTTTCTTAGAGAAAAAGTAGAAAACCTGTAAAGAAAGGAGAAGGGGAAGAACTTGTGCTTTGGAACTTCGCTGCCTTAGATCGACTAAAGGGTGTTGTGAAATGGCTTCCAGTATGTAAAGTGTGAAACACTCATTTGACATTAAAAATTGATTTGTAATTAAGCTACTATCCTTTTCATAACAGTCCGTATAAATAGACTTATTTTACTTTTCGTATAGTTAAAAATTTGGAAAATTGGAACAGTTTTCAATGTAAAAATACATTTTAACTGAAAGTAATGGCAAAGTAATGCATTACTTTACAAATGTAATTGTAATGTAACGATTATTTTCGTTACTCAGGTATAACTGTAATGTAATAGTAAATTTTAAATAAAAAGTAATTGTAATGTAATAATATTTATTTTTTTGACAAATTACACAACACTGAACAGAACACGAATGTTAGCTGCCAGATAGTCAAAAGCAGTGTTCTGCATCTTTTAAAAAAGATCCGATCCGATCATTTGATCGGATCGGCATGTTGTCGTAAAATGGTAGAGATCGGATCTACTTTTTGGACGATCCATTACCGATAAAAATCATATCACCTAGTGGGCATTACTTAAAAATGTCAGCTCTTTTGCTAATTTAGGTTTCTTCACAATCGCTTAAATTTTGATAATTAACAAAGTGATCGGGTATTTGATCGAATCTGATCGGATCTTTGGTCAGATTAATCGGGTCTGATCGGATCTATTTATTTTCAAGTTTTGCTGATATTTGCTCGGATCGGATCGACCTAAGTTGATAATGATCGATAGTGATCGAAGATCATCCAGCAGAAAAGATCCGGAACACTGGTCAAAAGACCGGAATTTACCTTCAAAATCAGCGCTTTTTTATTAGGATCCATGGCTCCGCTCTTTTGACCGCGCGCAGCCTCCATATCTATGCTTTTCAGGCGGTTCCCGATTTCTGTAATCGCAATCTGCATGTCCCACATGGCTTTGATTTGGATGAAGTTGCGTCGACCCCACTCAAACTCGAGATTTTGTCCGTGACGCGACGAACGCTCGAAATCGCCCGCCAATTTCAAATTTCTCCACACCTAAATGGATTTAATTGGAGTCAACAAATCTTACGGCTTTCTTTTCTTTTTTTTCTGAACTACATTTACTTAGTTCGTTTTATTTATTTAGTTAGTTGTTGGTTTTAAGGACGAACTACGTCGCGGTAACGACACATTATCGTCTTCAGCATGCTCGTGTTTCTTTTTCTTTCTTTTTTATAAGCAAAATAAGCACACATAAGAGAAAGGGTTTGTTAGATAAAATTCGCTGTTTGCGTTTTGGAAAACAATTACTTTGTAAGCGTTGAGAATCGCAAAAGGATCACTGAAAGATCCATCCGCCCAGGTAAGCTTATGATGGTAGGCCATTAAACGCTCGCTAAAGGGGGTGCTGAAGATACATTTTGAGGATAAGCCAGCAGCTACAAGATGAAAACAATGAATGGTAAGGTCAGGAAACGCAAAAAGGCTTTCGAGGCGTTTACCGATAATTACGGCCTCATCTAATACGTTGAACACTCTTCCAAGGGCGATTAGTTTGGACAAACGCACATCGAGGGGCAGTCTGGCCATAACACGCCCCAAAAAGGTGAGATCCCCATCCTCTTTGTGGTACTTTCCATCACAGGTGAGCAGCAACGCTCCAACCTACGAATTGTCAACATAAATTATTCATAAATGATACTTCGTTTTGTTAAAAAGGCTCAATTTTGGAACAAATCGATGATTTGACAAGCTATAACATATTTATTGTTAACGTAACGCGTTTGAGCTTAGAAACACAACTGCGTTGAATCCAATCCTCTAAGATAATGAATTGTCGAGATAATGCTTGTTGTACTGCTGGCAAGCTGTGCGGCCCGAGCCAAGCAGAGCCTGGCTCCGCGTAAAAAAAATAAATAAAAAATTGAAAAACTTCAAAAATTATTAAATCCTAAAAAAAATCTACAACAAAAATAAAAATATTAAAAACAAGAAAACTGCGAAAAGAAATAAAAAAGCGATACAGAATTTACAAATGTAAAAATATGTAGCGGCTCAAGGCTCGGCTCGGCAGAGCTGATCAAAGCCGTCGCCTAACCTAGCTTGTTGAGAGAAATTAAAATAAGAAACTGAATAAGCCCGGGTGCATTCACAAGCCCTTCCCCCACTGCCTGAGGCTGGAAATTAGGGTTTCCTTCATTTGCTACGTTGCATTTACACAAATATGATAAACGGGATGTAAGAGTAACGAGAATTCAATAAAACTGATGGAATCCTTCCCAAAGAAACTTCATTCCAGTCACGCCCACCGCCACGAGTTCAGAATACGATTTTTGCCTGAAGTGTCCTGTTATTTGCCACGCAAAGATGACTAGAGCGTATCGAAACAAACAACTTCTTTAAACTGAAATGATCAACCTTACACGTTTTACTGAAATCAATGTAATGTAAACTTCTGCCCATTACTTTAACTACAGTGGAACCCACTTAATTTCATATCGCATAATTTTATAAACCGCCTAAATTCATACTGAACGTACGGTCCCGTTTTATTCCCATTTAATTCTGTAGAGAGAGGATTCGTTTTATTTCATATCGCCTAATCGCATAAACCGCCTAAATTCATAAAAAGCCTGAGTCCCGGTGGGCATTTAAAAATGCTACGTAACTCCAGCTAATTTCATAGGCAATCGCAAGGCCAATTCGTGAAACCAGGAGGCCGCAAAATTCCCAGAAAGGCTTCAAAAAAACTCGTATCCGAGCTTAATCCTTTAGCCACGGACCTTTCACCTTTCGCCTAATCGTTGACGAGCCGTATAGGTTACTTAGTCCATCTTTAGTAGCGTGCTGTGAATCGGTAAGTGAAGATGTCGAGGAAAAAGCACACAAGCCTATCACTTAGCCAGCGAGTCGAAATTTCCCATTATGTACTTTTTTCCTAAGAAATAGCGAAAGCTTTGACCAGTAACGTTATAATACAAGTATATTTTAGATGTAAAGATATTTGCTTTCATTTCGTGTTTCTTAGCCTTCTAAAAGGCAACTCCGTTTTATTTCAAACTCCGCGTAAATTCATAGAGACCGTTCGGTCCCGAGCCTATGTAATAAAGCGGGTTCCACTGTAATTCAAACCCAACCCATGAACTTCGACTGTGATATGGATGTTTTTTTCCCCCAATTTCTGTCACATTGCTTACGACGACGGCAATAACATGAATAGCCGCAGATTCATTAGGAGTTTTTTTTTCAAAACAAGATTGTTACCTCTTTGAGGGTCAATATAGTGCGCTGAATGTTTCCCAAGTCCGGATGATCGATGAGCAAGGCTAATAACGCTTTAGGCTCGCCCATCTCGAAGGTTTTGGCGCGTAGAACGGCCTTTTCAAGAGGACAGCGTAAAATCTCGGGCGTGGCTTCTTCCGGCAAGTCACGCTACCCATAAATCGCGTTAAAATTCACGCTTAATAATCTAAACAACTCTTAGGAATTGATAACGCTTACATAGAGGTAGGAGGGTAATAACCGGTAGACACGCCCTGGTCCCACACGTCCAACACGCCCCCTGCGTTGCTGGCAACTTGACTTGGAAGCCCATTCCACTTTCAAGTGATAGAAATCCGTTCTCGAATCACAGTTCAGTTGCTTGGTCAAGCAAAAGTCAATCACTATAACCAAATACATTCATTTCAATACAATTCTAATTCGATTCAATGCAATTAAATATAAAATAAGCCCATAATAAGTTAAAAAAGAACGGCTGAAGGAAGAAAGTGACTTGTCAATACAAGCGGCAATGTGCCTAGCTCACGCCAGATAGAAAAAAAGTAAAGTCCAAAATATTTTTTTTTCAATCAACGTAACCGTTAATAAGCTACGGCTAGAAATCGTAATCAATTAGGATTTGACTATTCGATTAATCAAAGGGAAAAAATCTTCTACGATCGATTAGTTAACGATTAATGCCACATTTTATTTGAAAAATAGTTGAAGGATTAGCGACTGACTAAGACAATCGATGAGTTAACAATGATCGACATAGTTTTCAGCGTTAGTATTTCAGCCATTCAGCTTTAACTAATCGATTAAGTCAATTCACTAATCAACCATCAGTACTAATCGATTAATAAACGATGTCTGACCAATCAATGACGACTCGTATCTATGCCTACGATAACAAAAATAAGAAGAATACACAGAAGAATAGTAAAAACGAGGAGGAATAAAAATAGTATTATAAAAAAAGCCCGTAAACCTTTTCAGGTAGCTCCGAGAATAAAAATAAAAGCAAAGAAGAAAAGATGATCACCATAAGAAATGTCCGATACGGTAATAGAGCTTTCGGCGATGTTGGTGGACAGGATAATCTTCCGCTCGCCCACACCGGCCGGTTTAAACACGCGATCCTGTTCTTCCATCGTAATTGAAGAATGCAACGGTAGAACGCGCCACTTGAAGTAGCTGCCGAACGCCGCGTCGCGGCGGTGTTGCAACTCATGAGCGTCCAGTTCCTTCATCATGCTCGCAATTTCGGCGTAGCCCGGCAAAAAGACTAATACAGCGCCACGTCGCGGGTGTCCGGCCAACCTTTCCAACTCGTCGAACGTGACAATCAGCGTCGCGGCGATGGAATACATCTGCTTGTCAATCGTGGGCTCCTCTAACCTCACTCTGGGTAGCTACAACGCAGCGAATATCATTAGATTCTTCAAAGACAACTTCTCAGACTCAAAACTCACTTCGCCCAGTCGCTGCAGTTCTTCCAAGTAATGCTCCTGAATCGGATACATCGGCTCTTCGGGCAACAAGTACATCGGCGCTTTCTCGGGAATGCCACGTACAGGCAAAAAGAAATAACTGGCGAACTTCTGGCTGTCGATCGTCGCCGACATCAGCACCACCTAGAGACAATTCGCAAAAACACAACAAATCTATCATTGCACATAAGTTCCACAATCGCAAATAACATTCCAAAACCACAAATAAAATTTCAAACGCGCAAATAGTTCTAAAGGTAACAAATTATGTCCCAATCAATTAGAATCGCTATAAATCACAACGTGATTCTACACGTGAAATTCTACACTTGCAAAAATAATTCTATAATTGCAAATATAAATTCTAGACTTGTAAATAAAATTCTAGAATTCCAAGTAAAATTCTATAGTTCCAAAAAATATTTTATTTCGAATAATTTAGAACTCTATAATTTCAAATAAACTCTATCATTGCAAATTAAATTCTAAATATGGCAAACCATGTCCCTATTAACTTGAATCGCTGTAGACTACAACTAAATTTTAAATATTCCGATCCAGGAAAATTATAACCCGATTTGAAGGGATTTCAGCTGATATTTAAGCGTTTATCGACCTTAAACCAGTTAGTATAAGAATTCTAACGGTGGGAACAGATTCAGAATTACTTTGACGGGCGCTGCTTGGACAGTAAGCAACTTGCGGACGATCATGAGCAAGAAATCCGTGTCTTCATCGCGTTCGTGGACTTCGTCGATGAACAAGTGCGTGTAGGACGCGAAAGACTTCTCTTTGATGAGCTGTTCTAGTAAACAACCCGTGGTCATGTAGGTTAAAAGCGTATCCGTGGAGTACTCGCTGGCCATGCCCACTTTGTAGCCTACGACGGTCCCCAGGCTCCACTGCCGCTCGTCGCAAACGCGTTTGGCAATACTAATGGCCGCAATACGCCGCGGCTGCGTGACAACAATCTTACAAGACTTGCCCATCGACGCATAATGGTCCAAGATGTACTGCGGAACTTGTGTTGTCTTGCCACAACCCGTGAAACCTTGAATAATCGTCACTGCCTTGGATTCTATCAGTCCCACAATCTAGTTCAAGGAAAACAGTTCACTCAATTTGTTTTATTAATAGTTTTTAAATTTTAGTTATAGTTCAGTCTTAATTTTTAGGTATAGTTTTAAATTCATGTTTTTTTTGGTGTTCCTAATCTTTTCCGCGAAGAATTACAGAAGTTAATTCAAGAAGTCCCACAATCTAATTCAAGAAATAAGTTAGTTCATTTTAATTTATAGTTTTCAATTTATAGATTTTTTAGTGTTCATAATTATTTTCGCCAGGATTTATATAAATTAATTCAACAAGTCTCACAATCCAGTTCAAGAAAAAATAGTTTAGCTGAACAGTTAATTTAAGGTTACTTCTATTTTTGTCTTTCTTATTTTTTTCATTTTTTTATTGTTCAAATTTTTTTCGTGAGGGATTATAGAAGTTTTACGTGGTCGCGGTGTTCGGCAATGGGCAGATTGCTGTTGCTTCGCACGCGAGAGGAGGTGAAATACTGATCGTAGACAGCGTGACACGTTTGCTGCAAATTTGTGTCGCCATTGTCCATATCGCCATCAATTTCCAGAACGTCGGTCACTTCTCGCTTGATTTGAATGTCTTCAACGGCATCTGATGCGACTTCGCCCCGCATTTGGGCTTCTTCTTGTTGTTTATACTGTGTAGCGTAATCAACGAGGTGGCTTTGGTTTACGGTAGTGAAGCTATTCGCGATATTGGCACGTGGAGCAACGGATGGCCACGGAGCAGGAGCTGTTGCAATGCGAGTTTGAATGGACGAGCCCCGGATGCAAATTCTTTGCATGCTGTTCCCACTCAGCATGTTGAATAGATCACCCATTTTTGTGACAAAAGCTGCTTAGGCCGGATGTTTCTGCTTTAATGTGCTTTCCCTAGTTATGGCCAAGTGTTGTGAAGCAAGGTGTAAACAAACAAATGCGGCCGACAGGTAGCGTGCTCCTAGGGCTGAACACGCGAACTCAGTACGAAGGCGGGAACAAATTCACCAATGGCATGTAGCGAAGCGCGGGAAAACTACGGATTCGCATTATTGTGTCCTAGCCATCCCGATCCTCGAAGATTAAGTATTTTTTGTTATCTTATGTAGTGCAGCCATAAGTAATTCTAATAGTTCAGTCCTGCTTTAGACGCATAGAAAAGCTTCCACAGATCTCAGAGTAGTTAATCTAAGCATACAGTGCCGTCTTACCTATAGGGCCGGTCTTAAATTATCATCTGATGCAAGATCTAGTTAATTCCTACCAGAGCCTCGTTTTATTTGTCTGACTACACTGACGCCGTCTGAAGGTGTAATCCAATTGCGTTTTATTTGCTCCACACCACCGCTTAAGGCCACGGTGTACACTAGGGCTGGCAAACTGAGCCGCTCAAGCCGAGCCGAGCCGAGCTGAGCCGAGCCCGGCTCGGCTTGGATGGACCGGCTCACTGGCTCGGCTCGGCTTGGGCGACCGGCTCACAGGCTCGGCTCAGCTTGGGTGACCGGCTCACAGGCTCGGCTCGGCTTGGGCGACCGACTCACAGGCTCGGCTCACGATAAACCGACTAATAGATTCGGCTTTTTTATCAATTTGACCGGCTCGAATCCGACTTAATGTAGCACACAGCGCGATTAGTGAAAGAAGAGAAACGAGGTGAAAGAAGAGAAGGGAGATGAAAGAAGGGAGGTGAAGTGAAGAAAGAAAAGAAAAGAGGTGCTTTTGTAGTGGTCAGGGTATGAGAAAGCGCTGAATGCCATATAACGCTATCTCATGGTACCGAAGGCCTATATAAGGTGTTGTACGACAAGTTATAAATATCAAACGTATTTCCGACATCAACTGATTAAATTGGTGCTTTTGCTTTACCATTGATATTGCGTTTTTGCATTAGTTTTTTTAAATAAATTTACTCTTTTACAGCGAGCTATTATACTGTAAGCTTACATGATTGTATAACCAAGGATTAATTGACAGTGACGTAACTTTGTGGTTCTCTTGTGTAACGTCTAGTTTTGACAATTTGAAGTGGTTAAGCTAAAAGTATTGTACTTCCAATAGGAAAATTTTCGAAAAAACAAATATTGAAAAATGTGAAAATAAATAATAGAAAAATAAAAGACTTGAAAAATGTAAAAATATGTACCGGCTCAAGGCTCGTCTCGGCTCAGGGTCACCGGCTCAAGGCTCGGCTCGGCTCAGGTTTACCGGCTCAAGGCTCGGCTCTGCTTAGGGTTAACGGCTCAAGGCTCGGCTCGGCTCAGGTTTACCGGCTCAAGGATCGGCTCAGCTCAAGGTTACCGGCTCAAGGCTCGGCTCGGAAAGATTATGAGCCGAGCTGAGCCGAGCCGTTGCCAGCCCTAGTGTACACAAACGCCTTATGGGAGAATAACATGGCGAATTGGTTCAGGTGATATCATAGAAATCCGTCCATATTCTAAAGAACAATTTTGACAGTAATGTTAGCAACATTATTATCGACTACACTTGGAGCTCACTTTTTAAAAGAAGCCTCTGAATAAATTTGAAATGTGTCGTTAAATTTTTTTCACTTTTTAAATAAACAGAAAAAACGAAAATCGGGCCTGCAAGTGTAGTAGATATTTACTTTCTGTATTTTTTGGTGCAAAGAAAAATGAAATCGGGAAAGTACTTTTCAAGAAAACACTTGAAGAAGTTTCTAAGTCTGCGGTCCCACTAGCCGAATAACCATGGTTATTATAACCTTTTCCTTGGAAATCTGTCACTTTTCCTATTCCTGGGACAGCGATTTCCAAAGAAAAGGTTATAATAACCATGGTTATTCGGCTAGTGGGACCGCAGCCTAAGGCTGTGTTTCCACTGCCAACTCAACACCGGTGTTGAGTTCACTGAACTCAACACCGG
>JAHZNP010001110.1:0-26277 GCA_020615345.1 Triops cancriformis
CCCCGGCTATCTTTCTTTTTCTTCTACGGCCCCTGAGTTGCTCTTGTATTATTTTCTGGCCCTCAGTGCCACAGAAGTTGGACAGCCCTGTTATAGAGTATTCAAGTTTTTGTCTTCCTTGCCCCATCAGTAGTAAGTTCTCTTTCTTACCAGTGCAATGGCGGAAAAGTCGGAGCGGAGAAGAAGCACAGAAAGAAGCTTGAGGACATAGAAGAATATGTCAATAACATTGTAATAAAAAGGACAGTAAATAAATCAGATTTTTTTATGAAAATGTATTGTTAAATGTTAATATTAATGGAAATCCAAACTTTATTATTTATAACGGAACAGACTGCCAGTGTATCGGCGTAAACTTGAATACTGTCTAGGGTTATTGCGACTTTAAGTTTTTTTGCATGCTTCGGTTATAACGAAAAATATTCTCGGTCCCTTCGATTTCGTTATAACCGGTTTCCACTAAACCTTACAAAAATGTGTTATTAAATAATGTATTAGTAACCGTTACAAGTAAACAAAATCACATATTAAAGGATACATATAGCTTTGTGTGCCTCCATGGAATGAACTAGAAGAGAAAAATGAACTACCAGAAATTCAATTCTTTCAAACAGTTCAAATTCCCGCGATATGAAAAGCCTTTTCTGATTGGCTGTTGCTATAGCACGTTGGTTTGTTGATCGGTTGAGTGTCTCGCTTTTGTTTCGTGTTCCCGAAACTCCTGGAAATACCCTCTACTCTCATGAATTTAGATTCGTTGGGGCATTCTGCATACATCTTAACAAGACAGTGTCCACTGCTCATAAGTATATATAACTCCAGAACTTCCTAATTACCCGAGGGAAAAAAATATCACTGTTTTTCTTTTACAGTACTAAAATCTACAATATATATAACAAATGCCGTCCTTCTGATGGATTTCCTAACGCGAGAAGCTTCCGTAAACCAGGAAAGTCAAGAGTCCCTTCAAAGTGGAGCTTCACACCGCGATAATGCTTTCAGCAAGCCAATTTATGAATCCCCCGTTCGTCTCCATCAGCGACAACTGCCCGTTCCGAAAATGCGAACTGTTACGAGCAGTAAAGAAAACTCTCCCCGTAAAGGTACTAAGATGTGGATCGATAACGAAATGCAAGCCAAGTAAATGTATTATTTTTTTTTTCGATTTCCGTGCCAGACTTAATTTTTTTTTCTATGCAGAGTGCCCATTCCGATACCACGCAAACGTACTATGCAACCAACTACGCCCACTTACGATTCAGTCGAGCCAAACTCTGCTAGTCTACCAAATTCCCTGAGTTCTAGCAAAACGTCGAATATTAGCCCCGCTCGCGAATTGCGTGACACTGAAGATGACGACGACGACGAAGACGAAGAGGAGGAAAAAGAAAAATCGACAGTAATCGACAATCCCAAGTCTTTAGTGAGCGCGGAACAACTAGGAGTCGTAATTCATCGTTTAAGCGATCCTTTAATTGTCAAAGACGCGCTAGTTCTCCATCCTACCGTATTAGTCCATGTCGTCGACCTGGAAACAGGTGACTGTTTAAATGATAAGCGTTCTCAACCGTTGAATTGCCTTCGTACGCCCGCATTTGACGTCAAAGCCAAGAAAAGCTTCCAGCCAATATGGGAAGAATTGCTTTCCTTCGATGTGACAGCTCAACTAGCGTTGGAATCTTCGATCTTGATCTTATTCGAGGTGGTGGACTTGCCCAACGCGTCCGTTTCTAGTGAAAACGCGAAAGAGGTCGTCTGGGGCTTCCTAAAACTTGAGAAAAGTGGGACGAAAACTCGAGAACTTATCGGGAAGAAAGTGAGGATTCAACTCTTTCATGCACCTCGCAGAAAACTTGGCAAATCAACGAATTTAGAAGTAGTATATATATGTTCATATTTGATTCACATGTCTCACTAATCGGAATGAGTTCAGGTGTACACTTGGTGGAAGAGCGGACAAAGGCACCAAATTTCCTCCACACTCTTCGTAACCGTCAAAAGCGTGGCGAAATGTGAGCCCAGCACGCCCCGTTTCGCATCTTCAGTTCCCGGGATTTCCTCCTCGTGTTCGCCCCACAATATAAGATCTCTCTGTCACACCCTTTCGTTACCCCCGAGCCCGGTAAAATGGCGGCGGTTACCGGGACAAAGTTGCAAAGTTCCGTCCCGGAAGAAAGCTGTACTAGAGACGGGAGTTGGCGCTATGATTGTCAAATTTAGCCCTGATGGATTCAAGCTAGCCTGTGGTCTTATTGGGGGCAAGATTGCCATCTTCCATGTAAGTGTTTTGTGAATCCACTTTTTTAGTGTGTTTGGCTTTTCGAAACTCCGAAAAGTTTTTTCTAGGTGCCAACGGAAGAAGTAACATACTTAGAAGGACATTTGGGACATGTGTATGATATGGATTGGTATAATTCTGTACTCCTTTCTGCCGGAGCCGACGATTCGGTGCGTTTATGGGAAGGCGATTTAAGTCTGGTAAATTTTCTCGAAATCAGATTCTGCGTGCCATTAAGATAAATGAAGAAATAAAAATAAAGAAATTAATTATATTTGTGTAAATAATTAGGTCATGCCACATCCCGCTTATGTTTACGCATGTAAGTTCGTATCGCGCGGTTTCGTAGTCACAGGATGCTACGATTTTGCACTGCGAGTTTGGTCGGTCGGTAACGGGGAGTCGGTTAAAGTAAAAATTTCACAACTTTCCAAATTTGGGATGTACATGTATTTTGATTTAGCTAATAGCAACATACCTCGAACACAACAGTCCCATAAATGCTTTATGTGTTTGTAAAGCGGATCAGCTAGTCATTACGGGTGATTACCAAGGCGACGTTAAGTTATGGAAAATTCGTCACGAAAAAGATGACAGCGGCCTTATATTTGACAGGTAAATAAAATAAAAAGTTTCAAACGCATGCTAAACAAACGACAAACAGATAAATACATAAATAATAGCTAAAGTAGTAACAATGTAAAAAAGCAAGTAAGCTGAACGAAAATATTTGAATTAAATTTGCATAAGAGACAACACACATGAAAGAAGGTTTAAATGCTGCTACTAATAAATTTTTGACGCTCACTTTGAAGTCGCTTTTGTGAAATTTTTATATGACAGTGTATTGGACAAGGAACTATACATGAAAATGAACGAACTTTAGATGAAAATATTTCCTTTTTTAGAAATATGGAAACTCTGAATGTGAGAAGTGCCATCATTACTAGTTTGTGTACCGATTCTCGTGAGCGGAGTTTGGTTCTGCGAACCAAAGACAGCAAAATACGTGTGGTGGACATTAAAACCGGGCTGGTTTTGAACGTGATCAACGAAGTTGAAAACATGAAGTAATATTTTCACCTTAAAACTCACATAATTTTTTACAGACAGAAAAGGCTTTCTGTGTATAATAATTAATGTGAAAGTTTAAGTTAGATTACAGACGATGCTCGTTTACCGTTATTATTTTTTTCTCAAAAACAAAAGAACATAAAACGAATTCGTAAATAATAACTACAAATTTGTAGATACCGGTTAATGGGAACAGTAACGCCCTGTGGTACTTTTGTCATTGCTGGAGATGAAGACGGAGTTGTCCGCATGTGGAACCTAACTTCCGGCACGTTAGCAGCCATGATCTCCATAAAAAATTCTGTACCGGTCACAGCAGTCGATTACCATCCGTTGGATCACATTTTAGCCGTGTCAACCTTAGAGCAAATTTTGATCTACGACTTTGACAAAAACAGCCAGCAAACACCAGGCATTGTGGTGATACCCACGACTGTACTTGCAGTAAGCGAAAAGCCCTCGCCGAGTCATTCGATCAAAGAAAAGTTCATGTTGGAAGATAACTATCCGGAAAGTCGGTCTAAATTGGCCCAAATTCACCCGGCGCGTTCGTCACCTGGGGCATTACAGAAACTGGAGCGAATTTTTGCGAAATTGGATGTGGTTTTGGAATGGGAACAGCAATCAGTGTCTAATATGACTTCACGTGCTTCGTATCAAGATAGAATCAGACCTGATTCCAACCCTTCAGCAAGCAGCAAAAGTCCGAAGTTGGAAAGTAATCCAGCAGTTGACGAGACGTCGGCACGCTTGTCGCGAGTAGTGACAGTACGTGCTGACGTACATGAAATCGTGGGAAGTCACAAATCGCCGATAGGGTCAACAAAGGATGACAACTGGGATGCAGAAGAGAGTTGTTAACGCTCGTTCTATTTTTGCGTGTGTGTTATGGCCAAAGAAATCTAGTCTTGTATTTGATCTCGCGTTATTTGGGGCGTTATTATTATTAAAGAAACTTAAAGTGCGAGCTCCTTTTTCGACAAGTAAAAAAATAAATTTGAACGATAAGTTCACCTGACTGCGTTGCGGAGGAGAATCTTTGCCATGAACTGGAAGAAATACAACCAAAATGCGTCTTCTATAAGTTAGTTGCTCTTCGTTAACGACTTATCAATTCCCAACGCGTAGATTTTTTTAGTTCGTGCATGGGCTTATCGTCTCTTAAATATCATTATCCTTTTATATGTGTGCATGTATTGCCTGCACATTCCTTCTGAGAAATGTATTAGGTAGGCATTTCTTTCAGAAAGCAATAGACATTGCCACCGTCTGCTATTGCCTTTTCCCCGCTTCTTTAATTGAAGACCTCCTTCTTGGAAATCCTCGCTTTTTATCGTTAACAACGCAAATTTCTGTTCTACTACTTACAGCAAGAACGAATAATACCAACGACAATGTTCGTACTTTGCCTTAGTTTTTACTGGCAATGCTGTAACATGTACGTCACTTTGGAAAATTAGAACATTTTAAGCAAAAAGTAAAAGAGTTAAGTTTTCACAAGCTCTACTCAATTCATCAACTTGTCACTGCCAAAGAGGGAGGTAAAGGTTAAAATACTAAAGTACACAGCATTCTGTCAGTTAGTTTTTAGTATTGACAACGTCTCAACGAAGAGGAAGCAAGCATTATTTGTTTACATTTAGCAATTTACAAAAGCGTCCGAAGCGCACATGATAGAATAGAAGTCCTTATAATTCCCAAACTTTATTTCTTTTTCTGTCATGCGTTAAGAACAGTTTGCAAATTAAGATCTGATCAGCTAATCAAAGGACTGTCACGGTAATTGAACCGAAGTAAGTCTACTCATTATATTGTCCTCCTAAACTCAACCCATGAAAGAGTAAAAGGGTTTATAGAATGGGTAAGAAATCGGTCGCGTACCTTATCAGACGTTGCTATCTAAAGAGATAACCTTGATTTTGCATGATCCTAACCTACGGTGAAATCCGCAGCTGTTTAGCCATTGTGTCTCCTTTCAGTTTATTTCCGTCGTTAAGGCGTTGCTATTCTCCTTGGCATTCTTCCAAAAACCTTTAAAATTGGAAATATCCTAGTTCACGACATAAGTGTTAAATCCACACGGTAAACTTATAATAACTTACTTCACAGTCGAGCGAGTTCGTTTCTCATTTAGTTATTATTGGAAGGGCATGTTTATCCCAACAAGAATGTAAAACAGTTACATTTCGTAGAATGCCTTAAGATCTGATCTTTCAACTTTTCCCCCTATCGCTTACCCTTTCATTTTCAACTTTTACCACCCTCCTCCTTGCTAGGATATTTCTCCTGTATTACATAAGTTAGTTTTTCTTTAAAAAAACAAACATAATTTGCTATTCTTTTTCCACAGAGCACAACAATGAATACGGACAGTGTCTTCGTTTCCCACGTGGACAAATCGCCGCGCGCTTGTATAGACCCTTATGTCACATTTTGGGTGCAGAAGAACCCCAAATACGCCGTCAGCTTGGAAAACCTCTTCCGAGGTGAATATGGTCACGTGCTCGACAATTCCCCGGCCGTCAACCCTCGCCAACTGGATCTCCAAAGCATTTGGTGCATACGTTCCTCCACTCACGGCTGGTGTCGCTCCCAGCTTCTCTCCTTGGACGAGCTTTACAAAGGTTTTGCCCCCGCCTTCTGCATCGATTATGGCAACACCGAACTCATTCCCTTAGACAACATTCGTTCCCTGGACGCATTAGGACCCAACGCCGACACCCTCACCAAACTGACCCCTCTAGCGGTGAAGTGCGTTCTCGCCGAGATCGCTCCGCCCCCTGGCGGCTGGCAGCAAGACGCCTTGAACTACGTGTCTGAGTCGCTAGTCGGTCGAACCGTCCCAGCCCAAAACTTGGGCCCCTGTCCCGGCACCAACGCTACCGTCATGCGTGTGCTGCTCTCCAGTGGCGATCTGTTCGTCCAAAACTTGATCGAAGTCAACTGGGGACTACCCGCTAATCCAAACGCCGCTGCCGCGCCCTCTTACGCGGGGAACCAATATTACCCGCCCCCGAATATGCACTTAAAGCCGCCAGGTACTTACAACACCCCGCCCACCGCTGTGGTTGACCACCCCCCAGCCCCGAGCCGAAAAACGTTCTACGTCTCGGGTGAACTGCGATTCGAGACCGATCACTACGTCTACGTCACCATGGTGGAGCATGGTCCGGCCAAGTTCATTATCCAAGATCGGGACGCAGAGCCGCAGCTAGAGCGGCTGCGTGGAATCATGGCACGAGGGACGCTCCGCCCTCTGGCTGGAGCGGTCGAACGCGGGAAGCCCTGCATCGCCCGATTCTCCGAAGACGGCCAGCTGTACCGAGGGCTCATTACCCTCCCTTCGCCCGAGGGTTGCCAAGTGTATTATGTCGATTACGGCAACAAGGAGTTGGTTACCATGGACAATTTGTACCAAAGTTTCCCGGAAATGATGGACACCCCCGTGTGCGCAATTCGCTGCTCCTTGTACGGGTTTGAAAGCCTGGAGAACACGCCGGAAGTCACTACCAAGTTCGAGTCCTTAGTTTCGAACAAACTGCTCAAATGCCGGCTCCAGTCACGGGACCGAAACCACATTGTGGAACTTTTCGAGGGGGACAAATCCATCGTGGACCTTTTACGCGAAGCACCGGCCCTCCCCGGGCCATCAAAACCTATGGGGGCGTTCCCGATGCTCGATTGGCCAGTGGGCTCCACCGAGTCGGTGACCGTGTGCTATGTGGAGGATCTGACTCACTTTTACGTCCAGTTGAAGACCTATGAGGAAGATCTGAACATTTTGCAGAAGCTAGTCAACTCGCCCAATACATTACGCACTCTTCAGCCCATGAACGACGTCTTCCAGCGCCCCGGCGCGCCATGTTTAGCGTTATTTCCCGAGGACGAGCAGTGGTACCGCGGCATTGTGGTAGATGTTACTACTGTGCCTGTCCTGCGTGTCAAAGTTCAGTTTGCGGACTACGGGAACGTGGCAGAGATCGATCCGCGGTCGATTAAAGCCTTAAGCGAGCATTTGCTCAACTTGATGCCCGCCCAAGCCTTGTTTTGTTCACTGGTAGGGTTGGAGAACGCGAAAATTCCGGATGACGTCAGAAGCGAGTACGTGGCCTTGCTGGAGACGGGTTTTCCTTGCCAAGCCACAGTCAGAAAGATGGTCAATGGGAAGAGGGAGATAGAAATGAGCGATTCCAATACGGGAGCGGTTATAAATGAGCAGATTTTGGATAAAGCGAGCGGGAAAGTCTGCTCCGTGACGAAAACGCCGGTGCCCATGCCGGAGTTACAGGAAGTGGAGCGAGTGTACGTTTCGGCGCTGGGAGAACCGGGATTCTTCTTTGCGCAGTTGGAGAAATTGCCTACCGAACTTTTGAATGCGTTGCAGTTGGAACTCCTGACTGTTTACGGCAAGACAACAGCGCCGCTGTTGTACGCGGATGTGCGTTCACATGTCAACGATTACGCGGTCGTCAAGTGGGACGAAGACGAAGCATTCTACAGAGTAAAAGTGAGTTACTTGCCACCCTTAACCACTTATCCGAACTAAACCAGAATCTCGTTATTTTTATTTAATTTGTATCATTTTTCTTTTTAATAAGTATTTTTCGTATATTTTTCTTGTTTAGTGTTAAACGTATTTTTCCATGCTTAATTTTTGGAGTTATTTTTGGCGTGTTTTGGCGTGTTTTATACCCTTTTTCTTGTGTAGGTCCTGAATGAAATGGTTAATGACGTCGAAGTAATGTTCGTGGACTACGGCAATCGAGTGAAAGCCGATCGAAGAGCCGTTTTGTGTCCACTAGCGAGTTTGAAAAAGTGGACTTTGCCCCAGTTCGGCATTTCTTGCGAGGTCAATGTCGCCCCCAATCTAGACCCCGCCCTATGGGCCAGTTTGGCAGATACATCGTTCGAAATAAGCATTTCGCAAGCCAAAGGGTCGACTTATCTCGTAATGCCCACGCCCAAATCTTTCAACGCTCTCTTAGATCGGTGCATCTCAGGTAAACTCGTTTCCTGTCTGAAATTGCCCCTTAGTACATGCAATTACCATGCCAGTTTTGTGAAATGTGTCAAATTGTATTATTAATATTTAGTAATTCGATGCCAGTTTTATCTATTTACTTTTAGTTACGGATATTGTAGTGAAACGCTCTATTTTTGCCATTTTCTCTTTATTTTCGTACTTCACACTATAACCTTGCGCCCTCTGACGCTTACATTCTTTCTTTCTTAAGACCCTCTGCTTGCTCACTCTCTTTTCCTTTCTGCCCCTCTCCCTCATTTTACCGGACATTTATACAAAATAACTAACAAACGTACACTGTACGACAACGACTTTCACCGTTAAGGCCCCGGTATACACAAACCCCTTATGGGCGAATAACATGGGAAGATTTCAGACACCATAATTTGAAAACGGTCAAAATTTCAAAGATATTGTTTCGATAGTAAAGTTGCCATTAGTGATGACTAGTACACAACATCGAGTTTTTGTGAAAAAAAGAGTTTGATAAATTTGTAAACTTTGACTGAATATGTGCTACTTTCTTATTATACAGAAAAATGGAAATCGGGCAATGTAGTGCACTAGCTCGGATTTTTTAAAGTTTTATGATAAAGAGAAAAAAGAGATCTGTTTGGTAGTTTTTGTGATATTGTGTATGGAATTTCAAGATTTTGTTTGATTTCATTATGCTTTACCGCTATCCAGAGTTTCTGTTTGACTTTGTTTTGCTTCTGTTATAAGTCACTTGAGCAGACCTACCTTCTAAGAATAAAAGCGTGTCCCTATCTTTTATTTTTTAAAAATTTCGGAAGTTGTGTATATCGGGGCCTTAAGATGACAAACAACGACACGACTACGAATGGAAATAGAAATCTAGGAATCACAACAGATATTAACTGTGTTTTGATTTACTTCTCTTTTGAATATTATCTTCATTGAGGTTGTTGCACTTTATGTGATTGCTAATTATCATACTATTTGTGCACAGTGAACTCTGGAAATCGTCATTCCAACGAGTTAAGCAGCGGCGGCAAAATGGGTTCAGCTTCTTCGCCCAATTGGTCTACTGCCGCAGAGGGAGAAGACCAAAGTATGGGCCGCGGGACGAGCCGGAACCTCTCAACGGTGTCCCAACAAGACCTATGGTCTCAGCGCAATATCCCAACTTCCAAACCCCGTGCCGAACCAACTACCAGCAGTTGGAATGCTCAAGACAGTCCATGGGACTTAAGCGCTATGACCGATACCGTCGAAAGTACCAGTAATAGTGCTTCTTGGGAGCAGTCAAGACCAGAACGCGGCGAGAGGGCGGGGCGAGGGGATAGAAATCGTGGAGAGAGAGGTGGGTGGGGTGGGGAAAGAGGCGGACGGAGTGGCGACAGAGGTGGGCGGGGCGGCGAAAGGGGTGGGCGGGGTGGGCGAGGAGGAGAAAGAGGTGGGCGGGGTGGATTGCGGGATCGTCCGGCAACTCGCCTCTTGTACAAGCCCCAAGAATCAGTCATCAGTAAGTCGAGAGTCGTCGAAGTCGTCTATGTGACCCACCCCGCGGAATTTTACGTGCAGCTACAAGACGCGATCCCGCAGTTGGACGCATTGATGGCGGATTTGGCCACTTTTTATGACGAGTCTTCCGACAGAGCCAAAGACTTGAGGAGTCCGAAAGTGGGTGTGCCTTGTGCGTGCAAGTATTTAGAGGACGAAGTGTGGTACCGTGGTTTGATTACGGCAGTCGATATGGAGAATGCGGAAGTTTTGTTTGTTGACTACGGGAACACCCAGACCACGCCCTTAAGGGATTTGAAGTGGTTGGAAGGGAAGTTTATTGAACTCCCGCCCCAAGCCTACAAATGTGGCCTTATTGCGGTGCAGTTAACGAAGAGCGAGGAGGAAAAGGCCAAGTTCGAAGAAATGACCATGGGTCGGGGCATAAAGGCGAAATTCATACGGCACTTGAACGGAGGTGGCATGGGGGTTCGTTTGAGGAACACGGAAGACTCCACTGTGATCAATGAAGCGTTTGGAATGCCGGCTGCGGTAGGCGTACCACCACCCACTGCGACCGGTTTTCGAATGTGGTACGCACCGCAAGTGGGAGAAACGACTGAGGTCGCCGTAGCCTGGTACGACGGCGCGCAGCAGATTTTCCTTTCGCCACCGAGCTTGGAAAGGTTTGAGGAAGAGGTGATGGTACCTTTGGAGGAGTTCTACATGGGATTGGATGACGAGGAGCTCGTGGAAGATGAGTTGATAGCTGGGCGTCCCGTAGTGGCAAAATTTTCGGAAGATCAAGCTTTCTACAGAGCTGTGTTAAAGAAAGACGAGGAAGAAGGTCAGAAACCCGAGGTGTGGTTTGTCGACTATGGCAATGCGGCGACTTGCGAAAGGAAGGACATTAAACGCATTTTGAACCAGTTTTTGGAACCGCCCCAACAAGTAAGACGAAGAAGTGCAAGCGCGTGATTAAAAAATAACACGAGTCTACTCGGCAGGGAAATGTTCAAGCTTTATTTGTCTTTATGTTTATTATATAGAGTGTAGTGTATAGAACGTATAAGGAACTCAACTTACTGGTCACGCGGACCTGAAGATTTATAAAGATCCAGAGCCGTATGTTTGGTATCATATTTAATCGATTAATTACTGTGGGTGCTGTGACAGGTTAGATTCTGCCAAAAATTAAGCAGAGAAGTTATTCTGTATCCTTTTGACTAATTAGTTTTAGTAACTGCTGATATAGCTGTACTTTGGAAAATGTTTGAAAAAATCTGTTCTATGGTTTCACGGGTTCGGACAGTCTACTAGCAAAGGCTAACGTCTTGCAGCATCTTTGAAGCAATCTAAAGCAAGATTTATCTTATAATTCAACGGTAACATCGAAGACAATGCGTAGGGTATTGACCACCATGACATTCTCGAAAGGCTTCTGTTAGTTGGTTTTCTTACGAGTGCGGCAGTAGGTCAGGTTTTCTTGGTGTCTATAAAAAAAGTTACTGTGGTGTCCACTTTGCTAGTGCCTACAGCGACCGGATTGACAGCGAACATAAAATTGTTTGACAGATACGTTCCATTGTGTTGTGTCCTTATAAGCACTGTAGCTAGTTAGGATTTGTCAAATTAGCGACAAGAAGTCGACTTTCATGGACATATACTTTATAAACGACGCGACCCACTAGAAGAACAAAAAATACGATTGAAGTGTTTCAACATATTTTCGTTTTCGTTAACTTTCGTTTTTTTTCTTAATTTTTGTGTGATCATTTTGTTGCGTTTGCCGGAAGAATTCCAAATTAACAGAAAATCTCTTTGGCATTGTTTTAGACCTTGGCTTGCGCTTTACGGCACGTTCTTCCCGTTACTGAATCTGCCGGCGACGCAGAAAAATCTCTCGCAGATGGCGTGTGGAATTGTACCTGGCAGGGCGAGCAAAGCGGAAAATTTATGGTTGATCTCCAAAATAATCAAGGTTCCTTGGCGCAGTTATTGTGCGAGCAGGGATTCGCTATCCCGGCAGTACCAGCTGGGCCACCGAAGGTTTTAGACCCTTGCTTGGTCCCCGTTTACGTCTCCCACGTTGTCTCACCCGCCCTCTTCTATATCCAAAACCAAGCTGACGAAGACTTCCTGAACGCATTGAGCGAAAAATTGAACGAGTATTGCGAAGCTAGTCCTGACCTCTCCACGGAAGCTCACGTCTCCTTATTAGTCGCTGGGAAACATCCAGATGATGGCTCCTGGTACCGCGGAAAGGTTCTTTCCCTAAGCGAAGACGAAGGCAGCGCCCAAGTACATTTCTTCGATTATGGTGACACCCAACTTATTCCTGTGAACGACTTACGTCCCGTTTCGGAAGAATTCCAAACCCCGCCTCCGTATAGCGTCGCCTGCACTTTCACCGATCTTTTGCAGCCGTTTATCGACGTCTGGACCGAAGAAGCAACGCAACGTTTAAACGACCTGGTCGGTGGAGGTGAGGTTGTCTGTCACGCGCTGCTGGCGCCGCCCAACAGCGAAGGCGTACAGCCAGTCGTGGCATTATTAGCGGGTACTGTCAACGTTGTGGACGTTTTGCTGGATGAAGGCCACGCGTCAGTCAAAGCGTTTGTTATGGCTGATTTACCAGCACTGGACGTAGAAGCTGGACAAGAAATTGTGTCAGCGTTTGTCGGATTTGTCGAGAATCCTAATCGATTTTTCGTCCAATATCCGCATGAAGGTTTCCAAGCGGTGGCGGGCGATCTAGCAAAGGAAGGGCCGCACTTACCACACACGATACCGGAAGCTGGTAAACTCTGCGTAGCACAATACAGCGTTGATTTGGCCTGGTACCGCGTTTTGGTGCTACGAGCTGCGGCAGTGGACACGCCTACCACATTGGGGAAATTTGTGGACTACGGCAATGTGGAAGATTTGGCCCCCGAATCGATACGCGCTATGCCGGGACATTTTACGTCCATACCGCCGTTGGCCATTGAAGCCAAGCTCAAGAGGGAAGATGAAGACTGGAGTCCGGAGACGGTAGAAGCGTTTGCAGAGTGGGAGGGGCTAGAAGTCACCGTTGGGTTGGAAGAAAAGCTGGATGAAGGGAAATTTTTCGTCAGGTTGGTCAATGCAGAAAGTGGGGAGGACGCTGTGAAGAGCTTGAAAGGTGCAGACGCCAAAGGGAATGGTGACGATGCGCTGGGAGTTGGTGACGGTGCGTTGGGAGTTGGTGACGATGCGTTGGGAGTTGGTGACGATGCTCCGGGAGTTGGTGTCGATGCTCCGGGAGTTAGAGACGATGCTCTCGGAGTTGGTGACGCTGCGTTGGGAGTTGGTGACGATACTCCGGGAGTTGGTGATGATGCGCAAAAGAGTATACCAATGGTGACGGAAGAGTTAGATGAAGGACTGATGGGAGACGGAGACGTGGAAGTCGAATTGGTCAGCGGGCCATTCGAGAGTATCAAGTTGAGACGGGAAGATATTGAAGATCTGCCAGTAGAGGTCGCTATGGCAGAGCTGAAGAGTGATATTGAAGCGCGAAAGGTAGCGACAGAGTTGAAAGCCAGAGATTTAGATGAACGAACGGAAGAAGTTGAGTTAAACAATTTGAATAGAACGGAAAATGAAGAGGTAAAGGAGGCTGTCGAAGATCTCCAGAAGGCGACGGAAGAAAGAAGCGCGGATATTGAAGATTTGACCGGGGAGAAGGAAGGTTTTGTCCAAGGAAACAGAGAAGAAGAAGCCTTGGATAGGAAGGAAGCATGGAAGGATGATGAAGATGTTGAAGAAAAGAGAGAAGAAATTCTGGAGAAGCTGGAGGAAGTAGAAGCAGAAATTGAAGACATGGAGAGGTTGGACGAGGTTTTGAAAGAAGATTTAATTGGTGATGTGGATATTGAAGATGTCGAACATAAGATCGAGGGTATTAAAGCCTTAATTCGTGATGAGACTGATGAAGATCAAGATTGGCGTCGTGAAAGTTCCCCGACAACCGACAAAGGAGCGGATAGGGCATTTCGCAAATTAGAAGAGCAGATTCTTCCAGGACATATCCTGAACGCCAGTCCCGAAGAGATTCAGGAACTGGTCGAGGAGGGCGCAGGAGTCGGAGCCACGGATCAAGTTCAAGAAGTCATTCGTGCTTTTCGCGGTGACATTAACACGCAAGTTGAGCCAGTAACCCGAGACGCAGCAGTGGTTGCAGTTCCTATTGAAGATAAACCTTCTCATGTGGGCGATGCCCAACCTGACGGCGTCAAGGAAGCAGAGAAGGTCACGGTTGAGGTGAAGGTGGCGGAAAACAAATGAAGACGGCGACGATCTCGTAGACGAATCTGAGCTTAGCTTTTCAACACACAGAGTTTCTCAAAGAGAACAAGTGACATGATTTTCCCATCAGAAGACTTATTTTTGTGTTTTTTGGTTTTGATATTTCATTCATTGCAGCGTGTCAGGTGATAAGTAAGGCGATACTTTGTGTTCTTTTTTCGTTTCTTCGACAACGGTAGTGATTTATCGTTACAATATATTACTGGTTAACCAAGAGTTTTCAATACAAAAGATAATTTTTCTCAAAGTAAGTATAGTTTTCTGTAGCATTCTAATATGTTGGGTCATCGTATGTAGGGCCTTTAATAAGTCCTACATTTCATTTGCAAGCCGTGTACTGTCCAAGATGTCCAAGACACTGGCGGTCTTCATTCGGTGTATTTATTACTATATCAGAGAACTCCTTGCATTCTTACAGAGTAATTTTTCCCCATTTCTATACTTTCGTGCGTTTGTGCAAGTCACGGTGGTAGGTCTCCTCGTTTGCCACTTTCAAATAACGCGGGTAGTCTCGTGAGCTCATTGCTATCGATACATTTTCAACAGTTGGAATGATCGATATCTTCATTGTTGACAAAAATGGCGGACAGAGGCAGGCACCGCGAATATTTGGTGAGCGGGAAACCGCTTTCTTCTTTACGTGTGGTGGATTTAAAAGCAGAGTTGGATAAAAGAAGTTTACCGAAATCTGGCAGTAAGAAAGATCTAGTAGAGAGGCTGCGATTGGTAAGTAAATTTTTCTGAAAGTTTTTATATTGTTTGTGGTTCCCAGGACGCCAGAGACGGACGCTTCGTTTCCCTTATGCTTGATATGGTTTAGCTTCCAAACCGCCCCACCCCCTCGCACCTCCCGTGACACTTAACCCCCGCTTGCCTGTTTGTTGACATAATTCCCACCCGCTGTTGCTTAGCAATTAAAGACCTTAATTACTTTTCTTTAGGTTCTCGTTCTGTTTTCATACATAGTACTACGACACACAACCATCACTGCCGAAATTTAACAAACTGAAGGCTAAAAGCGAAATTTAGAATAATATCAATATCTTAAATTTTGAGCCGTAACTTTCGTACAAACGAGATATACCGATGATGAATTAGCGAATTAAAATTGAAATTATGGATGCGTGGAATTAATCTTTTAATACTGAAATAAAATTAATTTAGTTAGCTGATCAAATATGTTTGAACCTATTTTAGCATCTTGAGCTTGAAGAATCGCGCGAAGCTGCTCAAAAAGACCAAGAAGCTGAAGAACACGTTCCTAATCTTTCGGTAATAAGCGTAGTAACTTAACTTTTTTGGTTTGTTAATTTTATGGTTTTTTTTTTTGTAGCTGGCGAATGAAGCTATTGCTGAAAACGATTTTATCAGAGAATATTTGGCCGCGCAACAAGCATGTTACCAAAGTCAACGCGAAGCCAAAAAACAATACGAAGAACAACAGCGCGAATCCGAAGCCAGTGCGGAAGAAACGACACAAGACGAAGATGAATCGGCTTGCGAAACCTCTCGAGGATCTCCTTCGAAATCTGTTGGTACGCAGTTCCTTCCATGTTGTACCGAAAACGCCGTGGCATGATTTATTTAAAAAGAAAATATTAGCTTCGTTGTTCTTTCAGATTACATAGTCATTATAGAGTTATTGTTCTATAGTCATCTTTTAGAATTAACGTGTCATTCGTTAATTTGCCTTGGCACTAACTTCATTATCCGATTTCAGGAAGTGTAAGAAAATCGGAAAAATCAAGAGAAAAACGCTCCTTATTGAGTCCGGAACAAGCGTTCGCTAGTACGTCACTCTTATCCACCATTTCGAAATGCGGTTCTCCGATGCAAACCAGTACGGCGACGGAATTTGCTTCCCCACTGTCGGGCTCTACCACCACCATGTTCCAGAGCCCCGAAATGCATCCGTATTCGACTCCTCCTCCTGAGCACGCGCTCCCAATCACGCGGAAGCGCGACGTTCTCCCTCCAGTGGTCCAAAGCGAGCCATCGTCGCTCTCGAAACCAGTGACTGAACAGACCGAAGTTGACCAACCCGTAAATTTGACCGCTCGAGCCACTGAAGCCAGCCCCAGTACTGTAAAAGATAGTACATTGGTTGTGGACACGCCTTCGTCACAGGCTTCCACTGTGGCTCCTCAAGATCTGAACGTAAGCGGTCCTTCGACGTCAACCCCCATTTTACACTCAAAAAAACGCAAATTTTTGCAGTATGCGGAGAAAAATGAAGCGGAAGATGAAGAAGCGGCAAAGGTTCTGGCCGAGATGGCGAGCGGAAAAACTGAAGAAAGCTTGCCGATGAAACCGATAGTAACGGCTGAAATGAACGAAAGTGAAATACATCTTAAAGAGGAGAACAGAGAACTGAAAGCTGTTCAAGAAGAACCGAAACAGGAAAATGAAATTCCTAAAGAAATAAAGCCCAGCCTGGAAGTTCAAGAAGAAGTGAAAGGAGCCGAACAATCCAAAGAGGAGCTTGAAACAGTGAAAGAATATGTTGAACAGGTTCAAGACGAACCCAAAGAGGCAGAAGATAAAGAAAGAGCGCAAGAACTCCTAGGATCATCAGCGGAGAATCATGAAAAAGAAAAAACGGAAAATATTCAAGAAAATTTCGAAGAATCGAAAAACGGAGCAAAAATGGAGAAAGAGCCGCTAGAAGAAGAAAATATGGACACTTTACCCGCAGTGTCAATTTTACCAACGCCAGAACCCGAACCAAGTGCGCTCAAAGGTCCTGCCGTCCAATTGGAAGACCCAGAGCCGATGGATGTCGATACAACTTTAAAAAATGAGGTAAATTATTTTTTTCTGTAGTGTTGAACCTTTTATATCAATTCGTTGTTAAGAACGCGTCCGAAGCAGGTGTTTAGCCTTTCATATGCTGTACTTTAACAGTAACACTTCTTATTATCACAAATGGCACCAGGACAACTCTATTACAAGTGGGTCACTTACTTTTTCAGAAGAGGGTTTCTTACTTGATTTTACAGCAGGCGATAGTTGCGGATCATGCTTCCTTTTTGTCTACGTTTGTAATTGCTGTATAATTTCGTAATGAGTTTTAAATGTTTTTGCGCCATATTCGTGTGGCAGTGATAGATTGCCTCATTAACAAGCCTCCTACTGATATTTTTCTTACGAAGATTGAAAACTCCGAATATGCTAAATCTTGAGTGAAACATAATGATTTATCTTCGTTACGTGCATTCTGAATTCAACCGAATTTCGTGCGGAATTTTCTCATCCGACGGCGAAAAAAACTCTTCACGTTCATTACATGAAGAGTTGTAATTTTTGCAAAATAGCTTTGGGGATTTTTTTAGTGTCAGTACGCAACGCCTGAAGCGTAATATTGTACCATATTTAATGCTTTTTATGAATAAGTAACTTTTTTATCTTAAGTGCTTTCTAATAACCTAGTGTGCTTTATAAAAGAACGCGATTTATAACAGAAAGTACTTCGAGGAGACGGTTAACACATTCAAACGGGATAGTTTCCGACTCCCCCGTTAGTGGCGCTTGTCGATGCAAGTCAAGCTACTGGAGCAGCGTGTCCTTACGTGTCGCATTCCTTTCTTCTATTTTCGATAGCCGTTTGCTAGAGGGTTGCCAGCTTTTTCGGTCTCCCCCTTCTTCAGTGCTATAGACGCGAAACTACGCTAGTACAGCCGCATGGCGGAGTAGAGCAATCGATTGGCTGTACTGTAATACGAGCATTGCAACTTGAGTTTGCTGTGTGAAAACCGGCGTGCCGTTTTCATGGTAGTTATGTAGTGATTATTCTCAAAAGATATTTATATAATTAACATAGTCTCGTGTGTTGAATTACCATTTTCCGTGAATTTTGAAGTAAAAAAGTTCATTTTATGGATCATGATGGGAATGGTAACTACAGCACTGATAATAAAAGCTGAATATGGTCGTTAAAACGTGGGACAGGCTCAGTACGTTTCGTTGCGCGCGATGGCCCACCTTTTTTTGCTCCATCCGATTGTTTTTCACGTGACTGTATTTTGCATCTTATTTAAGATAAACAACAGCTGCATGTTAAGTTAGCAGCTTAAAACTTAAACAGTATAGGAAATAACTTGGACATAACATCAGTTGTTGAAAATAGGCTTCTAAATAGACGAATGGCAGTTTACGTAGTTTTAAGGTAGAAGAATGTTGTCGAAAATTCTGTAAGTGACAGCGTAGAGTTTTTCTTGACAGTGTGGTGCACTAGACGTTCTCACATTTGGAGCAGTATTTAAAAGTTTGATTAATTCGAAACGAAATGTTAGGATTTGGGAGTCGTGGTGCCCGTGAGTGTCCCTTCCAAAGAATCGATTGCTGTGGCGGAGAAACCAGTTGAGGATGAACTGAGTTCGAACAAAAGTGTACGAGGAAGCCCAGTCCCGCCTGTGGAAGAAATCGAGGTTGAGGAAGGAGTTGTGAGGTCACCAACGCCGCAGCCGGATGCAAGTGAGGCACAGAGGGATTTGCCAGAGCCACAACCATCATCACTTGAACCTGCCAGTAGGGAAACAGAGCAAGTAATGGGAGGTAGAGACGATTCTGTCCATAGTTCACCTAGAAAAGTCGCTGCTGAAGAAGAGGAGAAACCCAGCAAAGACACAGAAGAGTTGCCGGCAAGAAAGGAAGAAGCTGGAAGTGAAGACAAAAGTGCCCGTGATAATGACAAGGGATTTTCGAAGGAAGTAGAAGAACAAGAGGAAAAAGGGCCACAAGAAGTAAGAATGGATATGCTTTGTTAAAAATTATGACACTATCTTTTTGTATTGCTAGGAGCCAGGGGAGGAAAAAGTGGTTGAGACTGAGCCCAAAACAGAGGATTCGGAGCCCCTACCGGAAAAGTAATGAGACTTTATTATATATTTTTGTGTTGCTGATGACGTGAGCCGTGAGAGTAACATTGTAGACTTGAGGTATTAATGTATGAGTTGTTTGTTTCGGGATTTTAGGAAGGCAAGTCCAGTCGTAGAAAAGGAGTCCAAGGCAGATGAAGAGGAAGACGAGCTACAAATTGAAAAAGATGACAGTGAAGATGAAGAGTCGATCCAGAAACGTTCGGATCAGCAGATGTCTGACTCCGACTCCGGTAGCGATGATGATACTCAACGGTATAGACGTTCTAGTCGCCCTCGCCAATCACGTTCGCCAGAACTACCACGCCCCGAGCCTGTATTGTTACCGGTACAGGAACACCCAGAGGTGGCGGCGCCAACTCAGACGAAACGACTGAAGAGAGACAATTTGACGACAGAGGTTAAAGAAGAGGCACCGAAAGTGCGCCCCGTTCAGCCTTTAGAGGCGGTCATACCGTTACGAAAGCTGAAACTGCGAACCTCGAAATCCGTCGAAGGAACCGTGAGTTCTCTTTTTTTTTCACTCTCGTTACTTATGTTCGGAAATCGGTGTATGGTTGTACATTTTACGTTTCGTAAACTATTTCATTCTGTTCAGTATTGGTTTTGACGTTTCGTTCTTGTTTAAACGTAGGCTGTGAATGGGAATGAAGATAGTCTAGGAGGTCAGAAACGACGATGGACCAGTTCTGTTCCGCAGCAGCCCAGCGAACCCGTACTCATCATTTCCACAGAATCGCTGAAGGTATAGAGATTGTTTTGCAATTTTTTTCGTATTGTTATGATTTCGCATTGTTTATTTTAATTGGAATGTAGGAAATTGTTCCTGACGCAAAACTTTTGGCAGCGAGTGAGGTTCGTTTAACCAGTCCTGAACCAGAACGACCCGAGCGAGTTAAGCGCCCTAGGTTAGATAATGCAGTAGCTGAACCTGGTATGTAAAACTGAATAATAGTCATTTTTGCTATTGTTATTAGGGCATCCAAAATGATTGTGACCACATATCGTGATATATCGTCAATAGAATTTCATAAACGTTCATTTGTGTACGTTTTAAACGAGGAACAGTAAGCCCAAGACTATTTTGATTTTTTCAAGGGAAAGGTAGAATTAGTATTGATTTTAATTCATTGAACAATCTAAATGCAATTTTGCTCCCATTACAAAAGAATACCTAACTTATTATATATTTTTTATTTTTTTCAATGTAGTTGCGTCTGCTCCCGTTAAGAAAGAGCGTACAATCTCTGTTCAGGACGCGGAACCGGAACCTTTAGCCCCAGCCAACAATCCCGCCTCGAACGTGATCATCGTGACAAACTTGGTTCGTCCTTTCACCATAAACCAACTCCGTGAGTTGCTCAGTCGTACGGGCAATCTGGTTGCCAACGCGTTTTGGATCGATCGGGTGAAATCTACCTGCCTAGCGCAGTACGAATCGGTGGAAGAAGCTGTCGCCACGCGAAGTGCCTTACATGGCGTTCATTGGCCCATTTCTAACCCAAAGACTTTGGTCGTGGACTTCGCGACCGAACAAGAACTTCAAGACTGTCGGGACGGACGAAAAGAAAGCTTAAACGCGCCCACAACGTCAAATACTAACGCTGCAGCACAATCTGCTCTGCCCGAAAAGCTACCGGTGGAAGAGCAGAGCAATAGCACCAACAGACGAGCCAAGGAAGAGAAAGAAGAACGTGGATGGGAGGTTAGAGGACCGGTCAGGGAATGGGACCGAGCCAAGATCGGAGAAGTAGTGCCCGGCGAGCGTGAATTCAAAAGAGAGCAGGAGAAACGGGAGAGGGAACGCGAAGATCGCACAGTTCGGTCTCGCGAAGAGCAAACGGCAGCGTCCGGTAAGTTTTTTGTTGTTGTTTAACCTCCTTTGAACTTTCACTTAACTTTTTGGTGCAATACTAGGAACAGCCAAGGATGAAACACCTGCCAAGCTATTGGATGACCTTTTCCGTAAGACCAAGGCAACTCCATGCATCTATTGGTTACCGCTAACTGCTGAGCAGGTAACAATAAATAAATCATTTTTGATGCGGGTAATAACGAATATTTTGGGCTAGATTGCGGAAAAAGAGGAGATGCGACGACAGCGAATTGCCGAGCGAGAGAAGCGGCTAGCGGAATCCCAGCGAGCACGGGAAGAAAGCGCTAGAGCGCGTAGCGAACGGGATCGTCGGGATCACAAACCGCGCCGGGATAGTTCACCTCGCCGGAGATAAGACTGGATCCTTTGTTTTTTCTTTGTAGAGACCATTTTTTCTTGGCTTCCCAAATTTTGGGGACGGGATGAAGGCATGGAAGAATGGAAGACAATTCTCTTGGGTTCGCCGTTTCGACCACGCCCCTGGTACTACATTAAAAAAATCATAGGACTAATTTCTGGGGTCGGTCTAAAATTTAAGGATTTTTTTTTATTTCACATTCACCGTCACTTCAAATCAAATATTTTAAAAATAATTTCCCCGTAATTTTTTATTTTTCATTTTGCTAATGAAATTATAGGTAATATTAATGTTGCCTCCGAAAGAAAAGTTAAATGATCGCCTAAGATTTTTTATTTCCCCATAAAAAACTAAGAAGGAAACCAAGAAAAAGAAGAAATATGTTGAAGAGAGGAAGCTCATTTTATGTATGCGTGCCCCTTAGAGCCCTGCAAATCCAAAATCCACAAGTGCTACCACTACTACTACTACTTCGGGCGTATTCCTCTGTATAAGCATTTGATTGAGCGAAAGAGAGAGAGGCAGAGCAGGGCAGACCGCCCCGCCCGCGACATCATAGTTTGACGTCATAGTTTTGTTAAAAAAGACTGTTTAAGAGAGAAACACAAGTCGCTTTGACAAAGAAAAAAGACCCAAAGCTAGTTTTTGGGGATGAGTAAAGAGATGAAAGAATTTACAAGCCTATGAGAAAAACGACCAAAAAAAGGAGAAAAATACTGTCACCCGAGGAAGATATCAGTGAAAATGTTGTGGCGTGTCTTTAATGCAATTTGGGGCTCTACATCCAACAAAAACAACCAGACGAAACAAACGAAATTCCCAGAAATAACAAAATTGTTAACGTTTCCGACGACCGCCACGTTTGGCTTCGTTGGGATTCCGTCGGTTCCAATTGTTGCTGGTACCACCAGCTCTACGGCCCAGTAGAGCTGCGCGCGAATACACGTCATTAATTACGAATGGAGAATTACCTAATAAAAATGTTGGTTTATTCGGCTTGCAAACTTTGTGATGATCAATTCAATCAATGGTAGATTGATAACGTGAATTATATTTATATTATGTAATTTGTTGGCATAAGTAATCTGTGTGACAAGCGTAAGAAATGCTCACCAGCTACGTAATTGTCATCTAACGCGTTGGTCTTTTGTCGAGCTAATGCAGTTGGCCGTTTTTGAGCTTCGCGTTGGTCTTCAACCAATATTGGGTTGTTGGAGTATTTGCCACCTTTGGGCGTTGGGAGTGAAAACTAGTCACGGAACGAACATGCTCAGAATTAGTCAACTGTTTTTTACATTTACTTCAAACTAATTCTAATAAATTTCTAGCTTATTTTTTATATTTCCTTTTCTGTGCCTTGCGCGCTTACTAAATGAACGAAATTCTTTATTCTTACTTTCTTGCCGCGTGGAGTAAGTCGACGTCGCGTGGAAATGTGCAACTGTAGCGATCCGTCTTCATTCAGCGTTACAGCCACTCGTTTGAGCGTTTTATTGCCGCAAGATGGGCAGAACATTTTGGTCATATTGCTGGTAGTGTGAAAGCAGGCATAACAGCGTAAAATGTAAGTCTGCGCTTCCCGAATAAGTCGGCCGTCCAGTGCGATGACGTGCAAACCAATCTGGATAAGGACGTTTTGCATGGCGAAATCGAGCGTGAGGCAAGCGACGTCCACGTTTTCTTCTACCAGGTAACCATGCATGTCTTGCTTCACTTTCGCTATGTTGCTAGGAGTGATCCAGCCTCCATCGTCATCATCTTCCTCTTCTTCTCCGTCATCGAAATCTTCTTCCTCTTCTGACTCGCCTTGGCTTTCATGGTTCTCATCAGATAAATCAACTTGCTTGATTTGCTGCGCCAAAGATTCGACACTAGAGGCCGTTTCAGCACCTTCCTTGTCATCCTCAGCGCCTTCTGGTTTGGTTTCACTGGACTCTTCGTTCTAATGTGCATAATATGACGTAAGTATTGTGCGTTGTTGAACAAAATTAACTATCATACTTCGTGAGAGCCTTTCGGGAAGTAAAAACCGGCAACATTTATGGGTTTCATTTCTTCGGGCGCTCTGGGACCGACCGTGACCGTTTTGACCATTTTGGGTTCTTTTTTGAGTCTGTCTTGATTGCCTGCTTCTAACTCTAATTGGTAGGTTAGGGCCAAAACGCGGATATCAACAGCTGACAAGGTGGGATAGTCACCGGTTTTCTTGGCGAATTCTGTAACTGTTATGAAACAATCATTTCAGTAAATGTAAGCGAAGGCTTGATGACGGATTTACTATATTTGATCGCCTCAACGTCTGGCTCCCTGAATTTTAGTTCGTACGGCAAAACTTGAAGCCTTTGTTTTGTGGCTGAATCGCGGATTTCACCGACGACATCGCGTATGGTGTAAATTTCTTCAGCAATGTTCTAACATAGTTCAAAACTAATTAGTGGAGATTATTTTCCGTGTAATAAACTTATATTTATGACTAAGGAACGTTACATACCTGCATTTGGGCATTTCTCAGAAAAGCAGCTGAATCTGCTACTAGGCGTTTGACTTTCTTGTTGGACATTTTTTTTTATCTTAGTGTTGATTTCGACAGAAATATATGCTGAGTTCAAAACACATGGACCACGTTGTTGACGTAAGTTTAAGTTTAGGAACGCGGTTTCGGTGTTCACGTTCGAGGTTTGATTTTCTGTAGTACCCTTGCAGAAAGATAAACATGTAAACCATTTGGGCGTGGAAACACCAAGGTTAGTAGTTTGTTTCTACTAAGGGTGTGGTCACACTGCTAGGGAAATGTGAGGTTTTGGGAACTATACCCTTAGGTTTCTTATACCGATAGGTCTCACTTAGCAAACCACGGTATTTGGTTGGGGATTTCTTGGGTATTATCCCCCCGAAAAACAGCCTTGGCCTTTTACGCAATATTATGGGAATTACATTCGGCACCGCCTTCGCGCGATTTTCGAAAGATAAATGTTGTTAACGATGAAGCGAAAACAGAACTTGAAAGACGAACAAAACTTATATTGTTTTGATACCGGTGATACTTTTACTTTGTAGTAGTCTGGCCGGATTTATTGTTTGAAACTAAATAACGTGGTATATTTCTGCAAATCTCCTGTGTTCCCAAGAGTCTTATTATTATCCTTTTCTTTTTTATGTAAATAGCTTTAACTTTGGCATATCTTCTTCAGTATTGTCGTTTGACTTTGTATACTTCTGCGTTACGTTTATCCCTTTTAAGTTTTGAAAACCTACACTTCAGAATCAGAACTTCGTCAACGTGTAAGGTAGTTTAAGGACCCTCGTTATATTGCTACCAAGTGATTCGCTATCAAGGCTTTCTTTAGTTCTTCAAAATCCAAAGCCTGCGAACTATCAATCTGATCGCTTTGATCAAGGCCGTACCCACGGGATGGTTTTTGGGGGTTTAAACCCTCCCCGAAACCTTTGTTTTATAATGGTGAACGTACGATAATGCCCAAATGTAAAAAAATCCTATTAAAACCCCCTCCGAACCAAAATCCTGGGTACGGCCCTGGCTTTGATCCTCACGGATATTGTGAAGTAGGCAACACGCGTGTATAGCGGTGTTGATTATCGTTACAGTTTAAAGCACTTAAAAAATCGCCTGCGGCGTTCAAAAGCGAGATCGAAAAAATGTACACATGTTCGAAATCTAATTCAAAACTCCACGCGCGGCATCGTCTAGTTGTGCGAGTTACGAAAATAGGTCCAAAATTAAAAGTGACGCTTAGAATTTAATAATAAAATTAAGATTCTTTATATACGATTGTCAGGAAATGAATTCCACGCTTCAAAATGCACGAATAGTAAAAATGCAGTACGTTTGCCAAGCCTTTTACGGAAATGTAATGGATCAAGAGTAACAGCTAATTACAAGGGCTTCAATACGTTCGTGGTGTATTGTGTTCTCATTAATACTAAAGAAAATAATCCTTGTGAAAGTACATGTGATTAAATTATTGGAACTTATGGCTGTCGGTAACAATAGAGTTTCTACAGGTTGAAATTTTCTGAGTAATTTCTTCCATAAGGGCTCAGGAGCGGCAAACTCCTGGGTCTGGTACGAGTTACCATTCTCCGTTTGGGGTGGGACTATTCCCCTGAAATTCCGCCATATCTCCTGGGTTTTGCAAGTGTGACCTCTTTCCTAATCCCCAAGAAAAATCTTACGTTACCTTTGAATACCGAGGTCATCCTGACGCGCCGCCTTCGCGCGATTTTTGTATGATTGAAGGATTTTATGAGTAAAATGTAGCGTTGTTGGGTATTTACGTAAAATACAACAAGTTTACATAATGTATGCTTCATTATAAAGACCTCCGATATTAAAATGCGAATTAAAACGCAATTAATGAAACTTGACACGGAACTAAAGAAAGCATTACTCCTCGTCTCATCTATTTGAAGCTAGCGCTAAATATCGATACGTGGAAATCATCGTCTTATCACCGATTACCATGAGAAATACGGTAGATGTGACCGCTGGCGTCTATTGCCTTCGTACAACTCCCTTGGTTACTATATCCTAGGATATACTTCCCACACAGTGTGACCACACTCTAACTAGGGCTGGCAAACCAACTTGGTCTGTCGTGCAAACTGACGCATTCGTCATCCCCCTGAAAGGAACTGAGGCAAATTTGGACGATAACGGTGTCAGTTCAAGACCGACTATGTCCTCAACCCGTGACGTCAGTTTATACGTCCGAGGCAGGCTTGGACAGCGAAATCACGTGACTTTGTATACAAGATGGAGAATATTTTTCATTGAATTGAATTTTAAATACATTTTTTAATTTTAAAACGGCTTTTTTATTATTTATTATGACTCAAACATTTTCAGGTAGATTATTTCCTTCCTGATAAAGGAAAGACGCTTTTCGAAACATCAAAGGTGGCTGCGTTTTCAATACAATTATAATTATTTTATTAGTAAAATATTTATTTCCTCTTGCATTCATCCTTTCCACGGAC